>WBMZ01003863.1:16562-40874 GCA_013400975.1 Atrichornis clamosus
GAGGCAGGGAGCTGCAGTACCTCCTGCGGCCTCAGGGGGTGCTGTGAGGCAGGGAGCTGCAGTACCTCCTGCAGCCTCAGGGGGCGCTCTGAGGCAGGCAGGGCAGAGGGGCTACAATGATTCCCTCACGGCCTCAGGGGGCTCCAGAGCAAGCTCAGGAACCTCCTCAGGGCAATGGCGGCCCTGGAGGGGGAAACGGAAAAGGTGGAGGGAAAAGGGTTTCAGTTTTCCCTGAGTCCTCACATGTCCGTTGAGGTCTCCTGGCAGTGGCAGCAGCTGAGGTCTCAGGCAACGGTTGGCTGGCTCTGTCTTGCCAGAGGGAGGGAGAAAGTGGGGGAGCCCAGTTTCCACTGAAACACCCACGCAGATGGGGAGGGTCTCCCAGCTATGACAAGTAGTAGACGGTGCAGATATTCCGGCGCCGGTGACTGCGGAAGTCTCAGTTGACGGGGCAGCTGGGACTCTCTCTCTCCAGAGAGAGGGAGGGGCTGGGGGTTTGGTCTCTCTTGAAGACACTCATGTAAGTGGTGGAGATCTCAGCCGGCAGCTTCAGAAGTTACAGTCCACAGGCAACTGAGGCTCTCTCTCACGCTCTCTCTCTCTGGTAAGCAGGCTTACCAGAGGTAAGGGAAAGCAGCAAGGAGAATTCGCCACAGTATTGAGTCCCTTGGGCAGGGGAAAATCCAGCATCCAAACCCACAACAGTCTGCCCTCCAAACTGAGCAAAGACCAACTAACATCCCAGCTGAAATACTGCCCAACCCACACTGTTCCCTTCCACCTCTCACAGAGCCATTTCAATGTATGCCAAGGCCCTGGCTAGTTCCATTGTATTTTTAATGGCCCATCCACCATTTTCTGAGCAACAAAATGGAAAGAAATTCCCTGGAAAGAAACCAACTCTCAACACTGGGTGAGGAGGTCAAGGAGAGTTGGTCTCTGAGGCATGTAACCTATGCCAGCTCCTGCCCCAGCACTCTTGTCCTGCCCACTCTGGTCAGCTGTGGGATGGGTGTGTCTGGGCTCCCCAGGAACTTTGGGACAGGACTAATCTCAAGCAGCAAACTGCACAGTCAAAGAGAGAAAGGCTGAGGCCACAGTGCATATAAAATCAGGTGCTACTGTAGTCACCCATCTGTCACATTGACACAGCATAAAAAAATGTTTCCTGACAAAAGCAAATCTGTGTAAAGCTCAGGAATATCCCCTTTCTAAGCCAAGACATTTTGTGTGTGTTGTGTTTGTGCTCTGCAAGGACCTCTCAGTTAGGTTTCTTTGAAGTTGAAGAAGAGTTGATCCTGTTTGGTCTTGGTGGAAGAAAGTGCCACAAAAACTTTGCATCTCCAGATCCCTGGAGGTGCTAACTGTCTTTGCATCCTCCTCCATTGCTTAAACCGATAATGGGTCCTGCTTCTCTTCCTTCATCCTGTTCATGGGGGCTTTGAGCATCCTCCAGCAGGGACCACCTCTTGCTGGGTGACTGCAGGAGCTACAGCAGAGTCCCAGCTTGTGGCTGGAGTATAGAAAAAAAGGAAGGAGAGGAATGAATGCTCAGTGGCTTGAAAGTGAGCTCACAGGAGTACCTGTTAATAAACCACTCTTGAGTTTTCACATGGCCTTTGCACTGGCCACAATATACTTACCACAGTATATTGTGCCCAGCATATCTGCAGGTCAAGGCACTTGTATAGCTCCTTATAAACTTCAGGCAGGCCTGAAGATGGGCTTGTCAGGAGCAAAAGCTCCTGAGAACAGGGATGTGGAATAATTGCAGTTGGAAGGGCCCCCTTGGAGGTCATCCAATAAAAGCCCTTGCTTAGGTCCAGGCCAGCTTCAAAGTGAAATTTGGCTACTCAAGACCTCCAAAGACTGTGGCTGGTCTCACCACAGACATAGCTGTTCTCTTCTGAAGGCCATGCAGCTCTCTAGGCACCAGAAGAAGCTTACTAAAGGTGCCAAGGGGGGCTCCAAGGCACAGAGGCATGACAGGAACATGAGGACAAGAGACTCTGGCCCCCTTATCCCCGCCCTATGTTTATTAGTGTTTGCTGTGCAGGTTCCCTCTCCTCCTCCTCCTCATGTGATGAGTGGAGCAGCCATTCTGCACTGTCCTGGTACGCGGGTCTGTGGCATCCCTACGAGTAACCGCAATGCTGGCTGCTGTAGGCTACTCGTTCCCAGGGGTTCCAGGCACTGCACGTTGGAGAGGATCCTTTCCTACCTAAAGCATGGTGGTAGGAAAGGTTTTGGAAACAAGCCACAGTCTTCGCTATTAATGGCCTTTAAGTGTCTCCCGCTAGTGAGGACTGTAGCCTGTGGTATCAACTCCCAGGGAAGGTGGGGGGGAAGCCTGGCATTTAGGGTTTTGAGAAGCTAACTCCTCTGAAGTCATCAAGATATCTAGGAAGGAGCAATTCTGCTTAAGTGGAAAGATGAAAGGGAAGTCTAATAACTCCTGAGTCACACAGATCATGATGCTGGAGAAGGACGGAGGGCTTAGGGATATTCCATAGGCAGTATCTGGCTGTAGGGAGAGAAGCAAGTATAGCTCCAGCATCCCAGTTATCAACATAATCATTGCTCTTTTTCTCAGAAATTCAAACAAATGCTTCAGCTTCTCATTCCTGCCTTCTGACCACACCAGGGTGGCTATGACTCAACCCAGCTTCCAGGACTGAGGGGAGAGGTGGTGAGAGACCTGTCTCAGGTATGATGAAGACAACCAAATAGCATGGGGTTTAATGGGATGGGGAAAGGGCAGGAAGTAGTTGTGAGATTTCTTCAGCAACAACCCCTGCCTTGTGTCCTACAACCTCTGGGAGACACTGGGACTGGGGAAGCTCCAAGGTCACCAGCCAGTCCTCTTCCCTCCCTACCCTTACTGAACTCCTAGACCTTGATGGAGGAGACCTGGAAGAGCCATGGCCCCTTTTCAAGCAAACGCTTCTCCATCCACACCCCCGCGTCTGTGTTGTAGGGTGAGACCCCACGACGGCGCCCATGGAGAGCACGTACTCAGTGGAGCCAGCACCCGATGCTGCTGGCCTCACTTCACTGGACGTGCTCTTCTTTCTGGATGCCCCAGTGAACAGCACAGAGGAGCAATGCTTCAGCACCCGCTCCCACAGCACCGTCCTGGAAGGGCTGCCGTTCGGTGGCGTGCCCACCGTGCTCGCCATCAACTTCATCCTCTGGCTGGTGAGTGGGCCAAGAGGGTGCCATTTCTACAGGCACCGCAGCCCCTGGGTGCGCTGACATCCACATACAAGTGCAGCCTGTGCACTGGTGCACCTGGCTGACGGGGGAACAGGGATGAGTGCACCAGTGCACCTGGCTGATTGGGGAACAGGGGTGAGTGTGGGGATCCAGCCACATTGTGGTGGGCAGCAGTGGTCAGATCATGGAAGCAGGAACAGTTCAGCTTGAGGCCAGAGTTTTACACGAGAGAGAAAGCAGGAAGGAGGGATGTGAGAAGATCCCATGGGGTGAGACCCTGCAGCAAAACACTTGTCTTTCTTCTTATTCCAGCTTCTCCTTCTGGTCTTCTCATGTCTTCGAAAAGCAGCTTGGGACTATGGGCGCCTGGCATTGCTGATGGACAATGATAGGTGAGGAGGATGCAAAGTTGCTGCGGGTGATGGGTCCATTCTCTTCAAGAGGACTGGAAGGGAAGCCAGCACTGCAGAGGGACACACAGAGAAGTTCAGCAGGTGTTCTTGTCCCTCCTTCCCACTGGGAATGGCCTGGCTGCCCCCCTTGCCCGTAGAGACACAGGCACCAAGTGCTGCAGGGAAAGGGAAAGCCCAGACCAGCTTTCATTCCCTCTAGCATTCGATTACAGTGCTCTTGGTGCCATTGAGGACCCTGTTCTGGGAACGACAGAGGCCCAAGAGCTGCTTCTGAGTGGGGACTGAGCTGCTGCCTCTTCTCCTGCCACTCTTTTGGGCTGAGCAGGACTGGCCAGTGGAGGGGGCAGAGGGAGACACACAGCAGTAACACTGTTCCTCATGTCACCAAAGCAACTTGCCTGGCAGATCATTTGGGCTAGGTGCAGAATTCCACAAAAATTAACAGTGTTCTGGTAAAAGTAGAGTCCAGACCAAATTTCCAGATGGGCTGTGCTGCCCACAACTGCCAGAGGACAGCTCACCTGGGGCAGCAAGGCATCTTTCTTTGCACAGGCAGGTGCACACAGGAGGGGTCTGTGCAAGGCTGGGCAGCCCACAAGAGCAAACTCTGTTCCTTTCCTGCCTTCTCTCTGCTCCAACTCCTCTTGGCCTCCAAATCTGTAGCTGAGTCTGGCAATGAATAGATGATGTTTCCCTTCACCAGTGAGATCAAAGGGAAACCAAGACTTAAAATACAAGCTCTGATTACATTCCTTTTTACTGTAAGACCTTTTGAGGCATCTGAAAACAGTGGAATAGAAAATATCTGTTTCAGCAGTCCCTTGTAGTGGAGCTAAGGCAACTTCTCCTTGAGCAACCCCAACATGAGTCTGGGCCACAAAGATGCTGGGTAGGCTTGTCAGTGCAGAGGCAGCAAGATGCAACCTCTATGTCCCAAACCCAGTGGTAGTCACTGTTCCAGCCCCAGTACAGGATGCAGGAAGTGGGGGAGACTTTTCCTGGGTTGCTCTCCTAGGAGAGACTTCTCCAAGGGTGCTTATTCTCTCCTGTCTGCTGCTGCTCTTCTGCCTGACCCCTTTTTTCCTCCCCTCACTGCAAAGTTTGACGTCGCTTTTCTACGGAGAGCAGAGTGAGAAGGAGAAGTCCCCATCAGAGAGCAGCCCTCTGGATGCCGACAACAAGGATGTGGTGAGTGCCAGTGGCTGTGCCGGTGGAAGCCTGGGAGGTTAAAGTGAGGTGGAGCTCAGTCTATTCTCCCACGTAAAAAGACACAGAACTAAATGGCTTCAAGTATAACCAGGGTATGTTATTTGAATATATTGGATATTAGGAAAAAGTTATTCACTGAAAGGGTGGTCAAGCATTGGTGCAGCCTGCCCAGGGAAATGGTGGAATCACCATTCCTAGAGGTATTTAAAGGATATGTGGGTACAGCACTTTGGGACATGGTTTAGTGGTGGACTCAACAATGCTCANTGGAATCACCTAGAGGTATTTAAAGGATATGTGGGTACAGCACTTTGGGACATGGTTTAGTGGTGGACTCAACAATGCTCAGTTAATGGTTCAATGATTTTACGAGTCTTTTCCAACCTTACAATTCTATGATTCTATAAAGCCTCCAGAAAGTGGTGAAGAGGCCAGATGGCTGAGTGCTATTTGGCACAGCCATGACCTGGAGAACTGCAGAGGGACCTTGAACTTGAATGAACTCTGGTATTAGTACAATGTAAAATAATGCATAGGGGAGGAAAGCCCCTAATATTGCATACACAGTGGCAGGGAATAAGCTATTACACAAGAACTCAGGTTGTCCTGTATCACTCTACAGCAGTGCCAGCTCAGCACTTGACAGTGGTCAAAAAAGTGCACTACCTGTTAGGGACTGCCAGGAAAGGGGCAGAGGAGGGAGCTTTGAAAGCCAGGAGCCTGTTACAGTGATGCTCCTTAATATTCAGAGGAAGCTGAGGTCCAGCAAGTTACCCCTGAGACACTGAGTTAATGCTGGACCTCAGCTTCCTCTGCAAATCCTTCTGCAGCCAAAAATATACACCTGACAGCCATCACCTGTTGGTTGATGTTTACACACCCATGCCCCAGCAGACTCCTTGTTCCTACTCACAGAAATTCTCTTATCACCACTTTCAGGAAGGTCTCGTGGTCCCTCAGGGCTCTTGCAACCTGGAGGAGAGACTATGCTCAGCTCCCACCGGCTCTTTGGAGTGTGTTTTCCTTGCTCCTCCCGAGGCAGCTGCCTTTGCCACTGGGCTGAGCATCACTGAGCTGCCTTGGGCACTGCCTCCATTTGCTCAGCCCCCTGGCTGTAGGCACTACACCTTCTCTGCACGTGTCCCCAGGTTATGTTGTGCTCCAGCTCCTCACCAGGAAGGTGGAGGTTTTCTACCCTCATCTCATCCTGATTCTGTTTCCTTCTAGGGATTCTGCTCCTGGCTCCTTTCTATCTACCAGATGAAGTAAGTGTGTGTCCTTGGCATTACGGCCATGCCCCTCTGCTGCCCACCCCTGGGGAGCTGGTGCCCACAAGTGGTGGCCCATCACTGGGAGCTGCTGGTACCAGTGGCAGAGGAGAGCTCTCTTAAAATGTGCACCCTGAAGAGAGAGCAGAGGACTCACCTCTGTGTTTCTGCCTGGCCCCTGGGTCCTATCCCAAAGAAAAGAGCTTCAGCCTCTCCTGGTAGGAACCAGTCCTGTAATGAGATGGCAGCTGGAGGGCTGCTTGTGTCCCTTATTCCATCTGTGCCCAAATCCTTTGTGCCACAGTCAGGATGCCATGAGTTGGTGCGGGTTGCGGGAGACTGGAGCAGCCAGTGTCCCCATGGTGGGAGGTGATGGGGAACCACCAGCACTCAACCCCATCTGCCTCTCTCCAGGGATGAGGAGATTCAGAGCAAGTGTGGGATCGATGCCACCACCTACCTCTCCTTCCAGCGGCACCTCCTGGTCCTGCTGATGCTGGTTTGTGTGCTCTCCGTGGCTGTCATCCTGCCTGTCAACTTCTCAGGGGACCTCCTGGGTAGGTGCTTCCCTATCATGGGATGACTCAGCAGTGTCGTGCAAGTTTCCAAGCCTTTGGGCAAGCACTATGCTTCTGGGACAGAAGGCAGAACGCCTCTTTCAGAAGTGCACATGTGAGCAAGAGCCCACCATCAGCTGTGGGACAGAGGAACATAAGAGGCAGGGAAATTCAGAGCAGTGGGGACTTGGTGGGGACCTGCAAGATGGAAAAGGAGGGAGCAAAGACCAGAGCCACTAGCTGCAAGAATGGACATGCACACTGCACTGGGTTCCCTTAACCTTCTGCTTCTCCTCTTCCTCTGCAGGACAGAATCCCACCCACTTCGGCCGGACAACCATCGCCAACATCCCAACACAGTATGTGCTCCCACACAGGGGGCTGTGTGTGCTGCTGCTGTGGTGGGCACTCCTGGGAGCATCAGGCGCAGAACTCACCACAGCCCCGTGCTGGGGTCAGGGACAGGTCCATGTGAGCAGCACACCGCTCACAGTAGCCCCTGTGTCTCTGCTACACATGAGCAAAGTCACAGCAGCCAACACAGTGGCACTGCTTGCTGCACCCTGCTGCTGGCACAAGTGCTCTCAGGGATGCTGCGTGGCCTTGTTTCTGTAGTATCTCAGTCAAGATCCTGGGTGCTGTCCCTCTAGTCCCTGGGGTGTGTGTCTGACAGCTGGCACAGAGAAGTGCCACTGGGTGGAAAGGGTAGCCATGGGTGAGATACTGAGTGCCAGGCCAGTCCCCATGCCATGTGCTCACCACAGCGCTTGCTGATCCCCTCTTCCTCTCTTCCAGAGACCGTCTCCTGTGGCTGCACAGCATCTTCGCCCTCATCTATTTTATCCTCACCATCCTTTGCATGGCTCACCATTCTGTCCACTTGGAATACAGAGAGAACGAGAAGGTGAGCAACCACCCCTCCTCCAGCCCTGCCTTGTTCAGTGCTAATGGACAACTCTTTGATTTGCACAAATGCTGGTCGCAGTGGATACGGAGGGCTTTAGGAACAGCCTGGAACTGGGCAGTCAGGGAAAGGTATTGCTGGTTCTCACCAGCTTCTGGGGAAAGTGACAGCCTGAATGCAAATTACTCTTGCTGTCTTGTCTCTTGAGACTGAAGTTCTGTTGTGTATCCATCTGTCGGGAGTATGGCATTGTCTGACTATGCCCCCGTGGTTTGGGACTGGGTGTTGGGGAGGTCTGTGCTGATTAGCCTCCGAGGTGGCAGTCAGTGCCCCAGCTCACTGCTGGTGAACAGGGTGGCAGTGATATGTCCCGCAGAGCCTGCCCATCCACCCTCTCTGCCCCTTCTCCTCCCCCAGGTCGCCCGGACGCTGATGGTTACCCATATCCCCAGGGAGATCACAGACCCTTCCCTTATCATCAAGCATTTCCAGTGAGTAGCTGTGTGCCACAGCCTTGCTGGATGAGTGGCAGGCAGGTGGCAGGGACTGTCCCCATCCCGTGGCTCCTGGTGTCACCATGTGCCTATGTTGCAGCGAGGCTTATCCCAGCTGCACCGTCACCAACGTCCAGTTCTGCTTCGACGTGCGCAAGCTGATGAAGCTGGATGCGGAGAGGTGAGTGCGTGCACATCCACGTGGCCTCTGTGGGGGGGTGTACTGCTCCTGCCCACCACGTCAAGGCACCCAGCCTGGGTTTCTGTTTGTATGCCTACTGCTCCCCACATGACCTTCGCCCCTATTGGCTTCCTGGCAGGCGCAAAGCAATGAAGGGGAGGCTTTACTTCACCACTAAGGCGCAGAAAGAGGGGAAGATCATGATCAAAACCCACCCCTGCGCCCGCATGTTCTGCTGCCGCTTCTGTGGCTTTGATGAGGTAGGAGGGTGCGGGCAGGGCTGCAGGCAGCACTCCTCCACCATGGGCAAGGCAGAGCATGGCAGTTTACCCGTGCCCCAGCCCGGCACACGCAGCAGAGCCCTGGCTGCTCCCACAGGTGGATGCTGAGCAGTACTATGGGGAGCTGGAGGAGAAGCTCACAGACGAGTTCAATGCGGAGCGCAACCGCATCACTCTCAAGCGGCTTGACATGGCCTTCGTCACCTTCCAGGACGAGCGGATGACAGCTGTGTGAGTGCCCCTCGTGCAATGGGCATGGGGATGTCTCCTGGCCTGGTGGCCATCACTGCTGGGGAACTGGGACACCTTGCCAGCTTTTCCAGCCAGAGCCAGGCAGTGGGTCTGTCTCCTCTATGCCTCTGCCACCTGTGAAGTTGGCTGTTAGGGCTGCAGGAAGGGTCGCACAGAGAGACCTGACCCCTGGCTCCCTCTTCCTGCAGGATTTTGAAGGACTACAGCCACATCCACTGCCGCAAGCACCCCCAGCAGTCCTCCGTCACCACCGTGGTCAAGTCACACCACTGGGGTGTTCGCTATGCCCCTGCACCCAGCGACATCATTTGGTGAACCCCCACAGCAGAAGGGAGGGAGGAAGGCGGGGCAAGCAGACGTGGGGAAGCCCATGTCCATAGCTAAAAGGAGCCCATGCCCATAGCTATAGGGAGCCCATATAGCTGTAGGGAACCTGTATCTGTATTTGTAAGACACTTTCCCAGGGTAGCAGGGGCTGACAATCCCTCCTGTTGCCATAGCAGAAGTCAGTAGGGGTGACTGGGGTGATCACCCTAAGGGTGGCAGGGCTCAGCCATCGGAGATTTGGGGTGATCACCAGGCTCCAGTTTCTCCAGCCTGATTCCAAAGCCTCCTGGAAATATGTACCACCTCTGTGGCTATTCTGTGGTCCAGGAGGCTCTGCAGGCAACAGCACAGCAGGATGGGGAGGGAAAGAGAGTGAGCTCAGAGCAATGTTCCAGGATAACTGGTGCAGATAGCAGGAGGCAGAGGTTCATGAAGCTATGCTGAGAGGCCCAGGACACATGGCTTTTACTCCTCATCATGTCCAAATTGTGTTTTCCTCTCACAGGGAGAATTTATCAGTCCGTGGCACATCCTGGTGGGTGCGATTCATCCTCCTTAATATCTGCCTGTTCGTCCTTCTCTTCTTCCTCACTACGCCAACCATCATTGTCAACACTATGGACATGTTCAATGTCACACACCCTGTGGAGAGCCTCAAGGTAGTTCCTAACCCACGCCAATCTTCCTAGAAGGTCATTATTTCCAGGCTTGTCTGTGACAGGGGTAGGGTACCAGCTCTACACTGGCCTAAGAAGATGAGCCATCACTGGGATGGGCATTGATGAGAGACAAGAAGTGGTCATGTCTCTGCTTGCCATCCATCCCCTTCTCCTTGTGTTTCCAGTGGCAGAGCCCTGGAGCACCTATGCAAACCTGAGCTTTGGTGCTGGTGTCCATGGAGGCAGGCAGGTTGCCATCCATGCAAGAGAAAAGGTCTGGGAAGAGCTCCAGGAGATGTTAGGAGCTGCCAGTAGCACATCTCCTTGCTCATTGACCTGTGAGCTTTTGGGTGGGCACTGAGGCACAGAACGTGGCTGTGATGCCTTTGGCTGGCCTCAAGGTCTTACCTCCTGAAACAAATGTCCGTGCTCAGGGAGGGGATGCCCCAGCCCACCTGCTGCACACACCATCGTGTGCCATCTTCAGTATGGCTGTGCTCTGGTGGGCTCCTGAGGGGATGTCCGGCATCTCTCTTCCTGCAGAACCCCATCATCACCCAGTTTTTCCCCACGCTGCTGCTCTGGGCCTTCTCCGTCTTCTTGCCCTTCCTTGTCTACTACTCAGCATTCTTCGAGTCTCACTGGACCAGGTAAAGGGGATGGCCCCCACAGTCCTCCAGGGCTGCCAAACAAGGGAGGAACCTCAGTGGAAGGGGGACCCAGCCTGCAGGGAAGCAGGCAGTAGAGCAGCAGACCCCCACAGAGCCCCATGGGTGTTTCTCTCCATGGAAGAGCCCCAAGTCCATGCCCAAAGGAGCCATTTCTTTCCCATAGTCCTGAACGCTTCCACGCTTCTGACAGTCAGGTGGTTTTAAGATGGATCTGAAGAAGTTTGTGCGAGGGATGGTGTGATAATGGTCTGGCAGCAGCAGGGTCATCCCAGCCATGCTGCCAGCCCTTCAAGGCAGAGGTATGCGTTCAGGATACTTAAAGTCTAGTAGAGGAAACTGCCCCGCTCCTACAATGTGCTCTCTCTGTGTTGACCTTCAGCACCAACCCCTGTGCCTCATCTGATGAGTTCTTGCAGGAGCTTTGTCACCACCTCCCTTCCTTTTCCTGGGGGAAACGGGAGCTCATGAACCTGTACTAGACACCCAACTGCCTCTAGATGGGTGTCTATACCAGGAGGGATGGTAAGAGAGGGCAAGGATGAAGGAGATAAGAAGCTGGGAGTATGAGAGCTTTTGCTGCAGCAGATTCCTCGTGGTGACACCCCGTGGCCTGGGAGAGACTTTGCAAGGCCCCAGTAGATGCACAGATGAAATGCACACAGATTCCTGGGGCTGGGAGTAGCTCCTTGGTGAAGAGCAGGACCCAGCCCAGGCCTTCACCCCACCCACTGCTCTTTCCCAAAAAAGTGCAATGTTCTTTTCTTGTCTTTCCTCTCTGCAGGTCAAGTGAGAATCAGATCACCATGCACAAGTGCTTTTTCTTCCTGGTGTTCATGGTTATCATCCTGCCCTCACTGGGTCTGAGCAGGTACCACCCTGCCATGCTGCTCTCCCTGCTCTCCAGCTGCCAGGATCACACCCAGGCCCCTTGCCCTTGCAGTCCAGCCCCAAAGGACTAAGGTCCCTCTGCCACTAAAATACAGCAGCCTCTGGGGAGGAAAACACTCTTTAGCAGTGCCAAACTGTTCACAGATAGTCATGGATAGAAACCTTCCCTGCAGAGGAGCGGAATGGAGCAACTTACCAGGCTGCCACAGTTGACCCAGAGGGGCTGGCAGTGATCAACTACTGCTTGGGGTCAGCCTGTCAGCAGGCCCTGAAAGGACCTGATCAAGTGTCTCCATAGCCCCAGCTATAGCAGTCCTGGCCATCCAGGAGGCAAGCACCCACTCCACGTGTGGCAGAAGGGGCAGCTCTGACAGTGTATGGTCCAGAGGGTCTTGCCCACTCAGGGCAGGGGAAAGCATATGCCCACTGGATGTCTGTCACATTGCTCTGCAGCTCCCCCTCTTTCTGAGCTGCTCCTCTTCTCTCCCCTCCAGCCTGGACCTGTTTTTCCGCTGGCTCTTTGACACCCACTTTCTGGACGAAGCTGAAATCAAGTTCCAGTGAGTAGCAGGAAGCTCCCAAACTTCCCAGGCAAGCGGGAGCACCTGTTGCCAGTCACCAGTGGCTCTTGCTGCTCCTGCCTTAGCGTCCTCTCACACTCTCTGTCCCTGGGGCAGGTGCGTTTTCCTCCCAGACAACGGCGCTTTCTTTGTCAACTATGTGGTCACCTCCAGCCTGATTGGGACAGCCATGGAGCTGCTGCGCATCCCGGGCCTCCTTGTCTACACTGCTCGCCTCTGCTTTGCCAAGTCCGAGCCAGAGCGGCTCCATGTCAAGCGGGTATGTGGCTCTGGTCACCGACACAACCCCCAGCACAGCAGGGACACGCTCACTGGAAACTCAGGCTTTTGTGGTCCTGTGGGAATGCTTGTGGGGACTTTTTCAGGCCTCTTGGGGGCTACTGGGGGTGAGGCAATCCTGTGGGCCAGGGTGCAAAGGCAAGTGCAGGCTTTGCAGTGGCAGAGGTGGCAATGACACTGTTGGTTGTGCCCCAGAGCCAAGCCTACCAGTTCCAGTTTGGACTAGAGTATGCCTGGACCTGCTGTATCTTCTCTGTTGTCATGACCTACAGCATCACCTGCCCCATCATTGTCCCATTTGGTGAGTATGATCCCATGCCCATGGTCCCAGCTGTGCCAAGAAGAGCCCATCCCAGCCACCAGCAGTGGCATGGGAGTGCCGGCTTCCTGCGTGGTACAGGAGGGCACCCTTGGGCATTGTCCCCCTGCTGTCCCTGTGTCCTGGCTGTCCCCATTGCCCTCCTCGCAAGTGGCTCCTCTTGTCCCACCAGGGTTGCTCTACATGCTGCTCAAGCACATGGTTGACCGGTACAACATTTACTACGTGTACATCCCCACCAAGCTGAACCAGCGCCTCCACGTTGCCGCCATCAGCCAGGTTGTGGTGGCCCCCATCCTCTGCATGTTTTGGCTGCTCTTCTTCTCCATCCTGCGCCTCGGTACGGAGAGTTTGGGGCTGTGCCCTGCCGCTGCTGAGGGTCACGTCTGATGCTTGGGGGTGGCGAGCCACTGGTGTGACCCTGAGTTAGGCATGGCATGAAGGGTGGGAAAGATGTTGTGAAGACCTGGCAGATGAAGGAGGTGTCAGCTAGTGTTTTGGGAAGGGAGTTGAGAGCCTGTAAGACCCAAAGCAGGTACCAGCCTGGGGCTCAGCTGGACGTGCAGCAGGTTCTTGGAGGCTCATTTGCTGCCCCAGTGTCTCTGTGCTCTAGGTCCTACCCGGCCTGTCACCCTCTTCACCTTTGTGGTCCTCCTCTCCTGCATCGTCTTCTCCTTCTTTGGCCTCTGCCTAAAGAAGCTGCAGCCACGGAAACCCTCCAGCTACCAGGTGAGCACAGGAAACCACCCATTGTGTTCCTTCGCCCCACTGCATCCCCTCCTCACTTGCCGTGGGGAGACTGAGATGGCACCTGGCTGTCTCCAGCCAAAGCTGGGCCCACAAACCATCATTTCCTCCTGGCCTCCTTCTCCTCAGATGTCTGACCAGTCTGAGGGCGCCTTCAATGACGTGGAGCGGAGCAGTGTTTCCTCCACCCCTAACTCCAATGTGAGTATCCCTGCCCAGCCCTGCTGCAGCCATCTGCCCTTGCTCCCATGAGTCCTGATGGCCCACTGCCCCCTGGGGCAGCTCTTTGTGGCCACTGTCCTGCAGGAGCCTGAGCTGAGCCTGACGCCAGCAGCCTCTCCAGCACACCAGTCCTATGGCACCATGGGCAACCACCTGGAGCCAGCAGAGGATGGGGAGGATGGAGGGCTGCAGAGCTTCGAGACAGAGCTGGAGACAGTGGAGGGCGAATACAGGAGCGGCCCGGTGATTGAGAGCCAGGCTCGCTACCAGTGAACATCCCTGCCACCAGCCGAGGACCAACCATGCTGAGAGCAGAGGATGTGCCATGGGGCAGGAAGGAGCCTTCCCAACACTGGTGGGGCCACTTCACTGACGGGACAGAGGATGGCAGGACTGATGTGAGGGGGAGACACCATTGCATGGGCAGTGGCAGGAGGTCCCTCCCACTGCCTGCACTGGCTGAGCCCCCTAGTGTCCCCCTGTCCCCACCTGCCTCTTCCAGCCCACAGTGGGGAAGACAGGGTGCAGCAGTATAGGGAGAGGGTCTCTCTGAGAGGTCATGCTTTTGGAGGCAGGAGGGAGGCCCTGATCCCTCTGTGAGGAAGAAGCAGCCCAGAAGAATGTGCCTGCCACCACGCTGTTCTGCAGGTCCTCAGTGTCAGGGGATGGCCACCCCTAACCTTTGCATCTCACCCCACCCACCCACTGCTCAGGCAGCTGTCACACTGCCTTCGCTGCTGCTGGCCTGCAGGCTGTTGCCTGCCCCTGCTTTACCCCTTTTAGCAGGGACTGCTGACATGCGTGTGCTTTGGGTGGAGGAGGTGAGTGCCCCTACACCTCTTACCAGAGCCCCTACATGAGCACCAGCAGCCCTGCACCAAGGCAGGCATGAAATGCAAGCCCAGCTCTTTCTCAGCTTCCCACCCCTTCCCCCCATCTCGCTGCACTATGCCTATGCCCTTGGGCTCTTGGGAAGAAGTGAGAGGTCAAGAGTGTGTTTAATGGCTTTGAGGGCAACTCCTTGTCACTCCTCTCCCAGGCAGCATCCCCCATGTGCTCACACCCTCGCTGGGGCTGCCCATGGAACCCAGCAGGGCTCTGTCCTGATGCAACAGAAGCAGGAGGGTGGAGGCTGGCAAGACCCGGACTTCCAAGTCCTCCTGGTCCACCACATCCTGGCTGCCCTTGCCCACAAGCCACACCTGTGGGATGCTCGCCCAGCAGCCACAGCACTTGTCGAGTGTGAGTCCTGCTGTGGTTAGTGTAAATGCGCCAATTCCTGCTCAGACAGCATCCCTGGAGTTTTCCACCTCATTCAAAGTAGCTGTGGTGGCCCCTGGGGACGAGGGCTTATCCTCATCCTGCTTAGCCCCTCTCCCACCATAGCCCACCTGGGCATGCTGGCTCCTCACTCAGCCCTGCTTTGACTTCAGGGCTGATTTTCCTGTCTCTGATTTTCCTGCTAGCTTCAGAGCAATTAGCTGCCACCATCGCGGGGCGGTGCAGGGAGGGAAAGGAGGAGAGTGAAGCTCTGCCAGCACCAGGGCTGCCGGCATGGGGAGTGCTGCTGTGTGAAGGCAGATGCTCAGCCATGGCACTGATCAGCATCAGTGGCGCCACTGAGAGGAGGGGCACGGTGTGCCAGTTCTGGGCCGAGGGGGAGGTTAAAAGGCAGCCCAGCAGCGAGCTGCGGGTCTCAGTTGGGCTCAAGTGGGCCTTGGGACATTCCTGTGAGGCTGGTGGGTCTCAGCTCATCCAGCTGGCAGTCCCATGGCCCCCATTCAACCCGCGCTCCTGCATGCTGGGGCGGTGGCTGCAGCACACTGGCCACCAAGCAGTTGCCTCGAGGGAGCCTTGAGCTCAGACACTCCCTTCCAACCCCAAGAAGCACCCTGGGGGGTTCGTGGCTTCTTGACCACGTGCCCCCACGATTGCCCACAGCTCAGTCGCTGCCCTCACCGTCTGCTCCAGAGGCAGCTCCAGACAGTGCAGGGGGATGCTGGTGGCCTCTGAGGATAAAAGCAAGTGCCTGCAAGTGGCACTGTGTCCTCGGGAGCTTGGGCTGCTGGTCTGATTGCCCTTGGCTGCCCCACTGTAGGAATGTGCCAGAGGTCTGTACCTTCTCGTGATTTATTGCTATGACCGTGCCTTGAATAAAATGACTTCACCCAGCTGCTGCCTGGCGTCATCACCCTCACGCGTCTTTCCTGGCACTGGTATAGGGGGAACCCTTGCCACTGGAGCCTTTTCCCACCTGTGGCCTTCTTTTGACCTTGCTTAGGGATGTCCTGCAGAGGCTTCAGTGGCAAGGAGACTGCTTGGACACCTCCCCACCTCCAGACCGCCCACCATGGCCCCCACTAAAACAAACCCCAGTAAGTGGGCAGAAACAGCAAAGTTGCCAGAGTGGGAGAGCACCTTACTATGTCCCATCAGATAGACTGGCACAGCCCTTGGCACCAAGGCAGGCATTGGGGATGGGTTGCCATCCTGGAGCAGTCATGTGCCTTTCCTGCCCATATTCTGTCAGCACTCACTCCATTGACAGAGCTGGCTCAGAACACCAAAGGTGCAGCCACTGTCTCTGGGACCACAGCAAGGAGCAGGGGCAGGGGGGACCCATACCATTTGGGGATGAAGCAGATGTTCCCAAAGCTAAACTGCCCATCAGCAAGTCCCAGGAAAGGGAATGAACACCGTTTTGGGAGTCCTTCTCTAGATTTTGAGCAGAAAGTGCTCTTTTCTCCCCTCCTCCCTCCCAAAACATACTCTTTATACCTGAATTCTTACTTGAATGATTTGCCTCTGGTTTCAGGAGGTCCCTCCTGCTGGCTCTTTCACAGCACCCCCAGGGCAAGCCCTGCCTGGCCACTCTGGTTTATGGCACAGGGCAGAAGGCATGGGGAGGGCTTCCTTTTGGGTGAAAAACTGGAACATTTAAAACCCCAATCCCCCATCGCACACCCCTACAGAAGCCCCCCCCAGTTTGTAATGAGTGGTAAACAGGACTAAATGCAGGGCCTTGCTGTGCCAGGAAGCTGGGCAGGAGCTCTGGATGCGAGCGAGGGCTGTAACTGCCCCTGGCCATAACTCTCCGGGCCCTCACGGCCTAATGAGGTGGTGTCCGCTGCATCACACGGCACCTCCACCTTGAAATCCGCTGAGGAACCTGCTCGGCTCACTGCAGCCTGCACACGCAGAATCCCTCACAGCCGGGGGGGCGCGGCCATTGCACCGAGTCTTCCACTGTGCCGGACGGTGGCAGGCAGTGATGGGAGCATCCCCAGTGGGCAGCAGCCAAAGCGAAGGGGCAGTTTGTGAGAGCCATGGCAAACCTCCATGCTGGCACAGGCAGTCGAAGATGGGGATGCTGCTGGAGGCTGCTGTGCTGGCCCTTGCCTGCAGTGCCAGGTTTGGGCTCCCACCACCAGTCCTGAGACTGGCAGCTGTGCTTCAGGCCAGGAAGAGCTGGAAAACTTATTTTAGGAACAACCCAAAGGGGGGTATTTCTTTGCATTCAGACCTCTGCTGCTCTCTTTGCCCTGCACAGCCCATCACACATTGCCCTGTGAAACAAACCCATCGTAAATGAGCAGCACAGCTATGCCAGGATGTTCTCCCTTCTCACCTGTGCCAGGGCTGGGATTTCCAGCCTTCAGGAGATGCTATTACAGACCCTGAGCTGGCTTGCCCATTCTAGGTACTGTTCTTCAGCATCAAGTGACCAGCTCTCCCAGGGCTGGAAACCCACCATTTCTAAGCTAGAACGTGCCCCAGGTGAGACAAGAACTCCTGAATCCTCATCAGCTGCTCCCTGGGCAGGGCCGCTGGAGTGGCTCCGTAGTCCAGCTGGCAAGGTGGATGCTCCATGGAGCCAGACAGGACTTCGTTGTGAGGCCATGCTCTGCTGCTGCAGGCAACCAGCAGCAGTGACCAGCAGCAGGTGAGCCCATGCTATGTCAGAAAACAAAAGCAGCAGCTGAAAAACAGAAAAGGGACTTTTAGGCTGATTGCTTAAAATTCTAATTCCATTAGAGATGGCTATGTTTGAAGGGTCTGAGCAATCAGCAGCAGGGAGTCACCGCTAGCCCATCCACTGCTCACCCATTCAATTACCATGTACAAAAGTTCCCATTAGGCTTTTGTTGCTGCATGTCTTCTCATGTCAGTCGAGCTCCACTACACAAGTGCTCCCAGCAACCAGTATCTCCAAAGCTAGAGTCAACAAGAAACCAGTAAACCCCTCTCTGTTATCCTTCTTTTCTGGCCTGCTTGGGTCTTTTACATTAAAATAAACCTAAGGCATCAAAAAGGGCTAAGACTCACTGTTGTTCTTTATTAAACAGTACAGCTGGGTATAAGAGGCACACAGACTTCTCTTGGGAGTTACACAAAATGTGGCACAGAAGAGCAGAAGTCAAGGAGCTGGCTAAGCTAGAGGGAGCAGGGATGGTTTGGGCAGTAACATCCACACCCCACCCATCACACAGCTGCCTACTTGTCACACAGAGCCAGAAGGTGTCCCACTCCCAAGATGCTGAAGGCAATGATGCCCCAGAACAGGGTTGCAAAGAAGACAACCCCATTCCCAAACTCTCCTGCTCCATATCATGCCATCAAAGCTAAGTGTTCCCCCCAGCCTATTCCTCCATCCCTCAGTGCCAGGTACAAGAATGGGGAGGACTTCACCTGACCCAGCTGCTGGAGAGAGCCACGGGCCACGATGCACACCACCACACTGCAGGGGTGCAGAGGGAGACCAAGGGACCATGGGGAGGACAACGAACATGGGGATGTTCACTGCCTGATTCACACCACCTATTAGCTTGTCTGCCAAATACAGCTGGAGGGCTCTTTGCTTGCTGGAAGCCCATGGCTACCATTAGGCCTCATAGCAGGGAACCAGAGCCCCATTTCACAGGGCACCCCATCATCCCCTCCATGGCACGGGCCTTGGAGACCTCAGCTATGTAGAGCAGGCAGCCCTCTTCTGCCCCAGAGTGGAGGACATCTGAGAATAGGAGGAATGTGTCACCAGAACACGACCATCTCAGCCCTCAACACCAGGCTCCTCCAGTCCTGAAGAAAAAGCTAAAAAAAGGGTGCTGCATGTAACTGAATAATTGCTCCATATCTTTGCTCTGGGGCTAGTGGTGCCTAGAAACATGGTTCTGCCAGTTCCACAGTGACTTCCCTATAAAGATGAATTCCTCCTCAAAGTGCTCAAGTTCAGCTGCCCCCCAGAGCCCTCAGGTGCTGCCTCTCAGCCATTTTCTGGGATTTCTTCTAGCAGATGCTATCTTCTCATTCCTGTGAAGAATCCTGCAGATGGGCACTGTGAGCAGCTGGGAAGTGCTCCAGATTCTGACAGCATCAACAGAAAGATTCCAGCTATGCTTCCTCTGGCCAAGAGCCAGAATTTCTGGAAGCTGTTGCTATGACATGATTGCAACCTTCACTTTTATTTTAAGACATCTTTTCCTTGTATTTACTTTATTCTCCTTAACACAAAGCAGTAAACACACACTGCCGCTGCATTTCAGATGGTTCCAAGCTTAAACCAACTGGCCGAATCAACACAAAGCCTTTCAGCTAGCAGCCCAGCCCTGCCAAAACCAGCCTCACCTTGGGATTAATGTGACACCACTGCATGCCTAGGAAACCCCCTGAGTTGTGGCCAGCCTGACACAGGGAAAAGCCATGGATCCCATCCAGGGCAGAGGCAAGGCAGAAGAGAGCACCAGGATTAACCACCTGGTAGTGACGCGTTGGTGAAGGGAGAGGGAGAAAAAGCTCTCTGCGAGCTTTGAGCACACCCACATGGTGCGACCAGCCCCGCCCTCTGCTGCCCCCGCCCCTGGATGGAGCCAAATTCATCACTGCCACAGCTGAACCAGGTACAGCAGCACAGGAGGAGCGAGCTGTGCCAGACCTGGCAGGTACAAGCACAGCAAACAGAATCTCGGGCAAATAAGCCCAAGAGGGGCCAGCTGTCACCTAACTATGGGGGGTAGCAGGAGGAGGGAAGATGAGCCAGCTAAAATCCAGAGTAGGTACATGGGTGTGGGTGCTCCCGAAGGAACTTGGGGCAGGGTGGCATACCTGTGCTGTGGCACTGCTAGGCTTTGCTGCAGGGATGTACCCTGCCAGCCCTTAGCAAAGGCAGAGACACGCTTGTGTTGAAGCAGAGTGGAATCAGGTGGGAGCCCCACAGCACGTGTGAGTGGTGGAGACAGCCATGGGCTGGTGCACAAAGACAGAGGTAGGGAGAGGCAGAGTGTGGTACGAGTGCTCTCTGTGCTCAGGACCGCTGCAAGGTCAGGAATAAGGATGGCTGGCAGGATCTAGTCCCCTTCTGGGAGGGTCTCCCAGCCACGTCGCATGGCTTTCACCACAGCACTGTAGAGTTTGCTCCAAGCTTCTTGCACCTCTGGGCTGAAGGCAGTGCCAAGGCATTTCTCCAGCATGTACAGCAAGGACTCACCAACAGTCTGCAAACCAAACAGGGAGGTGTCAAGCTCAGCACCAGAGGATTACATGCAGTCCCTTGTCTCACTTCACCACCCTTTTTGACTTTTCCCATTGCAGGGCACCTGCTCCTCCACCAGCAGTACCAGGCCTCCCAGTTCCTGGCTGCTCAGAGGGGGCCCAGAGTCAGCCCATGTCATTCCCTTCCTCTGCCCTATGCTGGCCCTCACCCCACACTGTGGGTGAGTGGGGAGTGGAAATCAGGGAGCAAGGGCTGACACTGCGCGTGTAACACCAGGGGAGAGGTACACAGCTGATTTCCATGGCTCCCAGGTGCAGGTAGCTGCATCCAGAGCAGTGGAGCAGCAGAGCTGAGCAATGCCCTGAAGTCAGGAGAGTGGGTCAGACTCCAGGCTGGATGCTTAGGGCCTGCCTCGATGCCTCTCAGGCTCCTCCACAGGGCACTGCTCCTCACAGAGCTGTGAGCAGCCCCATGCAGGAACACCTACACACTGAGTGCAGGTGGGGATCACTACCCCCAAAAAAAGGGACTCTGCTCCCTCTGAAGAGAACGAAATCTAGCAGTATCAGGAATGAGCCATGTGTTGGTTAGAAACCTGTCCCAGTGCAGACACAGAGATGTGGATGCTTTCTTTTCCAAGCGTGGTGAGGTTTGCCCACAGCATTTGACACAAATATCCAGGCCAAAGGCTGAGCCTGCAGCCCTGTGGCACAGGAAAGACTGCAGTGTCCTAACCCATGGTCCTCTTCAAACAGTGGAAATGCCCTGCTCCCGTCTCTCCTTTCTGCCTGGACTTACTGAGGAAGGGCAGAAAATGAAGGGAGCTCAAGGCCCTCATGGGGCCAAGGGCCCTACGTAGGTATCAGCACCTCGGATGGGCTGCCCTGAGCCACCAGCTTTCTGTCCAGCCAGCTGAACCCAGAAGAAGGATGGGGACAGCTGGGGGCTGCAGGCAGAGGTGAACAAACACAGCTGCAGCGGGACAGGAGAGGACACCTCACCGAGAAAGACTCAACCTTCACACCAACTGCCTGGTGCTTCTTGCCAAGATTACAGAGATATTCTTCCAGGCAGGACAAGTTCTCCAGGTGGCTCACAGCAGCATCAATCACCAGCATCACCTAGTGCAGGAGCAGAAAGGCAGAATGGCATTAACAGGAAGGTTCTGCTTCCCTCCCAGAGGAACAAAGAGTCTGACCCCTCTACTTCATTGTTGTCAGCCTGACATCCTCCCAGCCCAGACGCCCTCTGAACTTTCCTTTGCTCTGCTGTGATCCATGTGTCACGTCGGTGAGGCTGGCAGCAGCACGCACCACACCCTTCCATGGGACACTACCGGAAGTGCACAACAAGCAGCCCTGCTGGCCACCCCCTCCCAGATGGGCTAAACAGCCCTACAGCAGAGCAGTTGCAGGCTAAGACCTAATGCTGATGCAGTCATTACAACCCTGAGGACCCCAGGACAACTGCATGGAAACCTTAGAATTTGCCAGGACTAGAGTTTCCAATTAGAAGTTGCCAAGGTGGTGCAATTGTGAGTAAGACCACTCCGATTCTAAGATCAGCCAAGGTATTTTGAAGAAATGGAGTGGATAGCACAGCCAGGTCTCTTGACCTGATCTGGAAAAACACATACCATGGTCTCCCAGGAGCATCAAGAGCCAAATGGAAACAGGGCAGAAAAGATTTAATGAAGGATGAAGGGAACAGACACATCAAATTAGAAGAAGAGATTAAAGTCAGGGCATAGTTATCTTGGCAAAGCCAAGAGGTGGTAGAATTGTGCTCTATAATTTCAACAGGGAATTTATCTCCAAGAAGAGCAGAGAACTATTTCAGCTCAAGGCAATAACCTTAACTTTGCCAATAAAGAGAAGCTGGAAAATAACAAAAAGCTTGCAGCTTTCAGAGGAGTGCAGTCCTGAAACAGCCTCTTATGAGGAATAAAGACAGGCAAGCAAGACACCAAATTGGTTTAAAGATGGAGCCAGGCAGTTTAGGGAGGCATCTGCAAACCAAGGCTGTGCTCTGACCTGGTGTGGCTGCTCTTCAGGATTCAGCAAAGGGTCTCTGCTGCACTGGGTGTCTGTGCATGAGACTCTCCTCAGCACTGCTCCTCTCTCTGTTTCGGGGGGAGGTGAATTTGTACTGCAGCGCTCCCTCGGAGGCTCTCCGAGAGATGCTGTGGGCCTTCTGGCTCTGCAGCTGCACTAACAGCGTCTCCACAGCAGTGGGTTCAGGGTAGCCTGGCCCACTGCCCAGCTCTGTGCCACCTCCTGGTCAGCATGTGGCCTAGCAGGGGCTTCAGTCCTCATCTGGACAGAGGTGAGCTCCCTGAGGCACCTCCCTGGTTGAAGAAGGAGTCTTTCAGCTTTCACAGGAGGCAATCCACTCTCACATGAGGGCGTGGAAATCAGCACAGTGCCTCTTAGCCACCACAACCCACATCCTCATCCCCTTCCCACTGTTGTAGGACACTGTGTCCTGGCAATAGTGCCTTCTGCTAGCATGAGTAACCCCCTGCAGTTACCATCTCAGGAGGAGACTTCCTGTGCATTCCCTTGTCAGACACACCACACTCCCAAGTCATTGTCTAAGGGTTTCTTCCTCCATGGAGGCTGTGCTCTGGCCATGCCACAGCCCCTCTCTCACCTTCCTGATGTGATCCAGGAACTCAGGGGCAGAGAGGCACTCCTGCGGGCTGGCAAACTGCTTGCAGTTGTACTGGAAAAGGGGTAGCAGGTCAGGATCCAAGTCAAATAACCTGCAAGAGCAAGAGAGAACGCCCCATCTTCTCACTTCCTCAGTTTTATTTGAAGTCTCACTCACCCCAAGAATAACCCCATCAGCAGCACACCCACAGCCCACTTCTGCCTCCCTTCCCACCTGCTGATCCCTCCCCACCTGTAGCAGATTCAAAAATTCTGAAAAGTTTTAGTTTGGGGCAATATAGATTACATATAGAAAATAACCTTTCTGTTTCTCTAGCTCATAACACCACCTCTCAGATACACGTTTATGGCACGTGAGGATCAGTCCCAACTCACTGGAGTTCCTCCCAGCCTCGCCTTTCTCCCCAAGTCTTGGTTGTTGTCTCAACTCTTCCCATTCCCACTTTTTGATCCCCTTGAACCTAAAAGCTCCTAGATCAGGGAAGGCCTCCAAGCTCCAGCAGCTATCTGGACCAAGGGGAACATGTACAAACCCAGCTAATGCCCCCCTCTCCGACTCAGTCACCAGCTCCCACTTCCTCCTCCCCTGCCCTCTACCCAGTCCTCCCTGACAGTGTATGTCAGGCACATACAGGACTCAATAGCAGCCACCCAGGTAGGTATAACAGGACACAGGGAATTCAGGCAAGGCAGTCTCTCTTCTTCTCATCCTGCATGTTAAACTAATGCATCCCTCTCCCCCCATATTGTTGTCACTGCTCTAGTCCTGCTCTGGGAGGTTTGGATCCCATTAGCTCCAGAAGCTGCTCATCAACTCTCCAACTGTCCTTTTTAAAGGACTTTTCATTGATTTTTCCTTTTCTCTTCACATAATTGATACATTAATCTGCTAAGCAGAGGCAAGAAGCTGGGTATCAGCCATCCCCCCGGCACACCATTTCCTCTGCCCTGAGACTGAATCCCTTCCTGGCGGCCAAAACTGTGCGTGGGGCTGCACAACAGCTCCCCGATCAGGGAACGAGCAGGCGGCCCCTTCCATACACTCCCCAGAGCCAAGCGGACAGACAGCCCTTCGAAGCGCAGAAGTCGCCGTGACAAGGCAGGGGATCAGAGGGCAGGAACGCACAAAACCTGCCCGCAGCTTCTCTCTCACTCTCCGTCTCCGCGTAGCAAAGTTCCCACTCGAGGAAGGTGGGAAGGGCACGGGAGCAGCGCGGAGCGGAGCCCAGCCCTGCCCCACGCCGCTGCCCCACGCCACCCGCGGCTTGATGGCGGAAGGGTTTCGGCTCCGCGCTGCTCCCCGCGGACCGCCAGCCCCGGGAGGGGAGAGAGGCCAGGGGAAGGGAGCCGGCCAGGAGCCATCGACAAGCGCAGGGAAGCGTTTCTTTCCAAGGAGCGGAGCCCGCCCATCCCTCCCGTCGGTGGCCGCATCGCGCCGCCCCGCTCACCTGGTGAAGAGGACGAGCCCGTGCTGCACGGGGCTGCCGCTCACCCGCTGCCAGCTCTCCCGGATCAGCGCTCGCTGCCCGCCCGACAGCGGCATCCCACTCTCCATGGCGGGGCGGGGGTCCTGCCCCTCGCCGCCCGAGGCGAGGCGAGGCGAGGCGCTGGTACCGCTGCTCCGCGGGCGGAGGGGTCGGCGAGCGGCGGCCGCCCGCCCCTCGCTCCGCCGGCTGCCCCCG
>WBMZ01003864.1:0-139834 GCA_013400975.1 Atrichornis clamosus
CCCCGCCATGCCGGCCCCCGGCCCGCGGCCCCGGCCCGCGCTGCGCTCCGCCGAGACCGCTGCCGCCCCATTGACTGCGGCAGGAGGGAGGGAGGGATGGAAGGAGGGACGAGCCCGCCCCGCCGCCCAGGAAGCGCCGCTATATTTGGCCGGCGGCACCTCCTCCGCCCGCCTGACATCATGGCCGGGGAGGGGGCGCCGGCCCCGCCTCACGGGACCCCGGGATGGGCGGTGTGTGACCGCTCCGGGAGAGGAGGAGGCTGAGGGGGCGGTTTAGGGGGCTGCAGCTCCTCCTGAGAGGCAGCTCCGATCTGTGCTCTCTGTGACGAGGGACAGGACCCAGGGAACGGCTGGAGCTGTGCCAGGGAGGGTCAGGCTGGAGATCAGGAAAAGGCTCTTCCCCCAGAGGGTGCTGGGCACTGACCAGGCTCCCCAGGGAATGGGCACGGCCCCAAGGCTGCCGGAGCTCCAGGAGCCTTTGGACAACGCTCCCAGGGATGCACAGGGTGGGATTGTTGGGGTGTCTGTGCAGGGCCGGGAGCTGGAATGGATGATCCTGGTGGGTCCCTCGGGACACTGTGATTCCATGATTCTACCTGAGGTGAAGATCCAGCCGTCAGCCATCAGACACGGCTGCCACGGGAGGCCCGGGGGTCGCTCCCTCCAGGCTCCTGTCAGGAAACAGACGTGCAACTTGCAAAAAAAATCAGTCATTTTGACATAAAACCGCAGCCTGCCTTTGACGGATCGGGTGAAAGGTTTTACACACGGGTTTACCTTCCACAGCTGGGCGCTCTGTTGGCAGCAGGTGGGTGCAGCCTTGTCCCTCTGCTCGTGGGGTGGACACGGTCCTGAAGGTCGGGCTGTCGGGTTTTGAACGTGACAGCTCTGAAGGACTGACACAAACACCACTGGCTTTGTCCCCCGAGCAGGTCACTGCTCACCACCATCGACCCGGAGTGGGCTCCCAGGCAACACTGCAGTTCCCAGAGGTGACTGGAGGCAGCGGAGCCTGAGGCAGAGATGGGTGTTCAGAAACCTCCTCGTGTCCAGTGTCACCTGCCAGAGCAAACACCTGCCTCGAGGTCATCGACTGCTTGAAAACAAACCCAGCACAAGGAGCTGATTGATCACTCACTTAGCCCAGCCTCAGAGGATTTTCAATTCACAGAGTCACAGAACTGCGTGGGTTGGAAGGAACCTTCATAGATGACTTACTTCACCCCCTGCCATGGGCAGGGACACCTTCCACTATCCCAGGTTGCTCCAAGCTCATCCAGCCTGGCCTTGGACACTTCCAGGGATGGGGCAGCCACAGCTTCTCTGGGCAATTTGTGCCAGGGCCTCACCACGCTCATCATAAAAAATTTCTTCCTATTGCACTATCCAAATCTCTTCCTTTGCCTCTTATCCTGTCGCTACAGGCCCTGGTAAAAAGTCTCTCCCCATCTTCCTTATAAGCCTCTCTTATACATTGCAAGGCTGCAAGAAGGTCTCCTGAGAGCCTTCTCTTCTCCATATGAACAATCCCAGCTCCTCCAGCCTTTCTTCACAGCAGAGGAGTTCCAGCCCCCATATCAATTTCATGGGTGTAATTCTTGATCCCTTGGAGGGTTTGGAAAAGTGTTTTTCCTTGGGAAAACATTTTATAAATCTGCTTTCAGGGCACCCGAGAGGGGCAGCAAGTTCTTACATACTATCCATAATACATACAGAAAAAGCGCTTGGATTGTCCCCCTGACTCTGCAGGCAAATGTGTGAATTCCAGGAACTCAGACCCAACTTATTCAACAATATTGGACAGAGGGGTAGAGGTTTTAAAGACAACTAAAGTTCCTACAGGCTTTGTGGAAAGACGCAGCTGAAGGAGGGAGTGACAGATAGACACACCTTGTTTCATCTGTACCTGAGGAAGGGCTGTAGCATAAGCTCACATTTCACTGTCCTTCAGAGACTCCTGCATGAAGAGACTAAAGTTTGGGAAAAGCTTCAGTCCTCTCTCTCCACAGACTCCAAAGTAAAATCTGCAAGAAAATAGAAGAGGGTTTGAACAAATTAAGTGTAACTGTTTGGTCTGTTAACCTACACATTGAAAAATAAAGTAATTTCTGCAGAGAGAGAAAAAAAGATGAAGGTACCCAACTCCCCTGGTTTGTGTGGACACAAGGAGCAGGATAGAAAGACCTCACCAGGTGGAATTTTATCATAATCTGAAGAATTCACTGTGAACAACAAACTTTCAGAGCTGTATTTTTGCTGAGACCCAAGCTGTGAGCAGGAAAAGTGCCACGTGTGCACAACAAAGGCATGGAAATACGTTAAAAATCAGGTCAGCCTGTGCTTCCCCCCTTTTTCCCCTGTGTAGCTAGATGGGGGAAATGTTCTTTATTTCTATGTTTAAACATTTTGCCAGTTGAGGCAAATGCTAATCCTTAACAATACAATCCCCCTCCAAACTAACAGGCAGGTCTACTCTATCCCTGACACAATCCCCACCTGATCTACCTGGAAACACCCCAGAGTTGTTCACAGTGACATTTTTCAGGTACAAAACAAACCCAGGCATCTGTGCTCCCCCTGCACCCAGCAGACCCTCAGCCCCTGGAGAGGTGACAATACATTGGATTTTTTCCCCAGAAGATGACTCCCATTAAACTTGTACCCATGATTATCCCCCATCCCAATTTTTGTTGCACAGTCATGTCACCAAAGAGTTCCTACAAGAGAAAATGAGAGAAAATCCATCTGTTTTAATGGAGCAACTTTAAAAAAAACCTGTAGAGAACTAGAACCATGCAAGCAGTTACAGTCTCCATGAAGCTGTGCCCAGTACTGTAAATTCCCAAAATTAAAAAGCATCCAGATGGATGCCTCCATCTTCATCCTGTGTTCAGACTGCTCTTACTTGTGCCTGTTGCAGCTCCCCCAAACTCTCCCTTGCCTGTTCCCCAGCAAGGTCTCCCTCTTTGAGGCTGGGCAGGGTCCAGCCCAGTGCAGGGCTCACTTTGAAGGCTGCACAGAGCTTGGCCTGATGGGGTTTGAACACCTCCATGGATGGAGATGCAAACAATGCTCCAGTCCACATCCCAGGGTTGCACCACTCTCCCAGGGAAAGATTTCCATAGATCCACTGGGAATTTCCTGTGTTGGTCTGTGTGCCCTGGAGAAGTGTCCAGCTCCATCACTCCACAGCACCCCAGGAGCCCTTGCCCATCTCCCTGCAGGTTCCCCTCTTGCTCTCTGCTTCTTCCCTGCCTTCCTCGAGGGTTTCCTCCCAGCCTTTGGGTTTCTGGCAGGCATTTGGGAGGCTGGGTTACCCGAGAAGAGGAGGCAGCAAGCCCCAGGCTCATTACAGCCAGAAAGATGCCTTTGCTTCGTGCTAGGAAAAAGTCAGGCGAGCCAGGCAGACAGTTCCCATGGCTTCTCCATGGCAACAGGCCTCCCAGACATATGCAGACAGGGAAACAGGCCCAGCAGGCCGGGAGCATCATGGGCCCTCCACCCGAGCCCCAAACCTCCACCTGTGGGGCCCTCATGGGATCTCACCCCAAAAAAGCTTCCAGAGTAATCACAGCTGGCTAGAGGAATGTTCTCTCCTTGCACTGCTGCCCTGAAGGCCAAGCCAGGCAAAATCCGTCTGAGGCAGTGATTGGTTTTGTCCAGAGAAATGTATCACACTTGAGAATCTGGTGTCTCAGCATCCTGGCAAACCAAACAGCACATCTCGGTCTAGTGGAACACCCAGAACCTCCAACCTGACTAGGTCTAGGTCTTAGGTCACATTCTGACACTCAGACTTTAAGGGACCAGTCCTTTTATGTTTAGAAAAGCCATTTTTGCCTAAACAAGCAAAAAACATGTATCCTGACAATTTAAATGCAAAAAAGGAGAAATAAGGCAAGCCAAAACCAGTCACAGCAGCAACCTGCAAATGGGAGAGGCAAACAATAATAAATACTTCTTCAAGCACGTCAAGCTGGAGAGGCTAGAGAGTTGGCTACAGTGCAAGAGAAGCATTCGTAGGAGATAAGGTCAGAACAGAAAAACAATGAATATTTTGCATCTGTAGTCAGTGAGGAAAAGCTTGAATACGTTCATGTGCCAAAAGTCATCTTTATATGGACGTGGCATTGGATTTGGCTCATATTCAAGTGTCAGCAGAAGAAGTTGAGGAATAAATAGCCACACCAGAGAGTGCAAATGCATCAGGCTGAGATGGTTCACCTAAGTGCTTACTGAGAACTCAGAGGTGAAACAGTTCAATTACTTAATTGTGACATCTAATCACTGTGTGTAACAGCCTCAGTGTCTGAGAGCTTCAAGGTGACAAATGCAAAGGGTTTGAGGTTAAGGCAGGCCCTGAAGTCGAAGGTTCCCTCCTGGGCAAAGTGAAATTGTAATAAAGAATCCCATTAGTGCAGAGTTGGATACACCTGAAATACTGGGAAGAAAAAAAGTTGATTTTCCTGGAATAAAGGAACGCTTCATAAACCTATTACAGTTCTTTAGAGGGGTCGATAAGGATGTGGTATAGTCTGCCTAGATTTCCAAAAGGTCTGTCACACGAGTTTCTCACAGGAATGCAGCTACCATGGGATTAACTGAAAAGGCTTGAAATAGATAAATACATGGTTAAAGGATTCTCAAGGAGCAGCTCTCGATAGGCAGGCTTCTGAATGGAGGCAGGACTGGAATGGAGACTCACAGGGACCTGGGCAGGGGTCTGCTCTCTTCCGCATAG
This sequence comes from Atrichornis clamosus, assembly GCA_013400975.1. Lineage (NCBI taxonomy): Eukaryota > Metazoa > Chordata > Aves > Passeriformes > Menuridae > Atrichornis > Atrichornis clamosus. Next base: position 4,742 of record WBMZ01003864.1, read on the forward strand.
TCAGAAATAATCTTGAAAATGAATTGAAAAAAAAAGGAGTGACAAAGCTTGCTGCTGATGTTAAGGCGTTCAGGGTCATAAATACATGAGACACTGTGAAGCATTATACAAGGACCTCATGTAGTTAATAGCTAAGCAATAGGTTCGGGACATCCAGAGGAGATAATTACAAAGATAGACACAGAGGAGAAAAACAATCCCACCTCCACAAGCACTGGGCTCTGCACTGATCCTTATCTCAGAAATAGCCTCTTTTTCTTCCAGGTTTGTCTGAATATCACCTTCCCCACCCCAGCTGCATTTGTGCCTGATGCTGGCCCCTGACTTTGGTGGGAATATAAACCTGGGAGGAGAAGGGAAGGACTCAGCAGTGTGGTAAGCATAAAACCCGGATAAAGTGGGGTGTTTAATGGCCCATGGGAGATGTCTGCAGTTTCTGTGGCCCAAACTGAGACCAGGATTGTTTGTGGTCCCTGCAGAGAACACAGGCAATCACTCAGTTCCTGGGAAGGGCAGAGTACCAGGGTTAGCAGGGGAGGTGTGGGACCCTCTCCCCACAGACATTTCCCAGGGCTGACATCCCCACAGCTCAAGCCAAGGTGCAGGTGCTTCCCCAGGCACATGGTGAGCTCAGACCACAGAAGTGGCATGGAGAGGACAGGACAGGGATGTTTTGGCCCTCTGCCCTCTGCACAAAACAACTGGCCCGAGTGTGTTGGTACTGGAGACTGAAAAGAGAACAAACTGATGTGCCCACTGTCCTTAAACACTGTCCCAGTTGAGCTCTTCTCACAAGCCACAGCAGCCCTGAGAGCTGGTGATAAAACCATGGCACTGAGGCAGCTGGAGGAGCTGAGGGGGTCTATTCACACAGCACTGCTTGGAAGGAGTTTGAGGACAATGGTTATGGCCAAGTGCCTGGGGAGCTGAAGGTCTCCCAAGTGGCAGAAGGTCACTCAACTATCACCTTTCCACCTTCCTGCTTGGCCAGTTTGGTCACTTCAAGATGTTGCTGTTCAATTCATCAATTAGAAACTTCACTCTAATGAGGCACTGTAAGAAACTAACTTTCCCAACACTGGCATAATTAAAATGAGGCCATATATCACTGAAGCAATATCAATAGCTAACAAGTTGGAGTTAGCCAGGAATTATGGTTTTGCTTTGAGTAAATTCATTTTAACAGAGCTGTTCTTACATGGCCAAGCATTTGGCATCAGGAACGAGGAGCTTGTTCAAATGCAGTCCCAAAGGTAGTCCTGACCACTGGGTGACCAGTTCTGAACCAGCTGGGATCCAGGGCACTCAGACCCCGTGCTGGCCAGCTCACCCCCAGCTATTTTTAGTAAAAGACCTAAGACAGCCTCTCAGCCCTGCCTTCTGCTACGTGACATGTCCCAGCCCCGGTGTGCTCCTGAGGGCAGCACTGGTGGGAGTGGAATTCAGCCCCCCGAAACCCTGATCACTGGGTTACCTGTGCTCAAAGGTTAAATCCTCCATCCTCCTAAGTCACTGCATTGTCCCAAGTCTTCTAATTTTGGCAGCGTTATGAGGAGGTCGAATACTGTTTTATATTATCTGTCTGCTCCTGCACAAGGCAGCAAAGTCCTGGCAGAGCAAGCCAGAGCAGCCCTTCCAAACTGGAGATTTGGAAGGGAGGCTCTGTGCTCAGCTGTGGGTGAAGGACAGAGAAAAGCAGAGCTTTTTATCCCATATTTGGAAAAAACCATTGAAAAAGGTCTTGGAGTCTTATTTCCCACGTATGGTCATAGCCTGGGGGGATTCGAGGGCCGGTGCACTCTCCTGGGATGAAAGCAGCAGCCTGTTAGCAGCTCCCTCTGGGCACCAGGGCCTTTCCCAGGCACAGACACCTGCGATGCCTCAAATCCCAGCCCCAGAGCTGCTTCCTGAGCCTCTGCTGACCTCCCAGGCTGGATCAGCAATGACTCAGAGCAGTTCCAAACTTGGCCTGGCTTCCCACTGGGAGACTCCCAGGGTAGCAGTGGGCTGGCCTGGGTCTGCCTGGCTCTGCAAGCACAGCCTGAGCACACTCTGTGTGTGGTTTGGAGAGGTGGGAAGGGATGGGGCTGCGGGGTTCATTTTGCCACCTTTTTGCCAAGAGCAGGGCAGGAGCCTCAGCAGCTGTCTCTGAGCAGACATTAGAGATGGGGGAGGATGGGTTTCAGCTTGGCACCACTGTGCAACAGCCTCTGGCTGGGCACTGCCTCTCCCGCTCCCTGCACTGCAGCACCAGCGCTGGCACGGCACGACCCCAGTGGGAGGCATCACACTACTTAAAGAAAATTATGTTGCTGGCCTTTTCATTATGTTGCCCAGCAAATGTTCCCATGAAATATAGGCCTAATTATCTACCCACATTCAGATTACTCTAAGATGCAATTTCCTTCTACTCTGTGGAGTTTGCTCTCCTTCTGTGGATCTCATGATTGAAATACACTCAATTAGCTATTACTCTGCTGGCTGAAATCTTGAGCTGCCTTCCTGACACAGCTGCTCCATCTGAGACTCGCTGGCCTCACAGCCGCCAGGTGACACTGGGTCACAGGCAAGCCACAAGGATGTCTCACCACTCAGCCATGCCCATTATTTATTAGATTTGTAGCACAAATGGAGGCCTTGTCAGGACTGAGGGCTTGAAACGTGAAATATCAGCATCACAGAATCATTTAGGATGGAAAAAGCCTCTAAAATCATCAAGTCCAACTGTTCCCCCAGCACTGCCAAGGCCACCACCAAACCATGTACCCAGGTGCCACATCTACACAGCTTTTAAATCCCTCCAGGGGTGCTGACTCCACCACTGCCCTGGGCGGAATATTGAACAAAGAAAAGAAACAGCTTCAGCACAGGCGATTGCTGTGGTCAGTGTCCATCCCTTGGGTGGGATCATTTCAAAAGCACGCTCCTAAATCTCTGTGAGGGAACTCACTCTGCCCAGGAGAGGAAGATTCTGGATAAGACAACATGTTTCTGAGTCAGGAGAGTCAGCATTTCAAGAGCAGCATAATATTATATTTCTCTTTTTTCCTTAAAATGATCCAGCAGGTGGAGAGAAACAAAAGCAGGGAGCATCAGCTGTAGCAGGAAGGAGGATTTCAGCAGGATGGTAATGTCATTTCATTCCTACTGACTACAGCAAATTGACATAAGGCAGTCCCTCAGAATAACTACAATAAATAATAAAACCAACTGATATAACAAAGGAAACAACAATGTGGATATGCCACATAGGAAAAAGATTCCTTAACATCTCCACAGAACTGCAGAAGCCCTGGTGTGAAGGCTCTCTGGAGGTCTTTGCTGGAAGCAGGACTGGCAGAGCAACTTCTCTTGGCTATGTTGAGACGCTTGCTGGATACTGATCCCTCCCAGGGTGACCTGTTCCCACACTGCACCACCCTCCTGGGGAAGGGAAACTGATTTCTTACCTACCAGAGACATGTTTTACTCCCAGGGATCCCAGGAACTGCTCAGCAGCTGTGGAAGTGCAGGACTTGCCCTCACAATGGAAGTTCCTCAAGGTCGGGATTCCAGAATCAGCCCCAGGACCAGGCCGGGTGGTAATCGATTGCTCAATGATTCAGTGATTACTCAGTTTTTGCTCCATCCACATCTCAGTATTTCATTGTTCGGCAAAATATCAGCCTGACTTTGTCCTGACATTGGCACCACACAGCAGAAGAAGAGCTGAAGTTTGAAGTGACTATGTCATAACTAAGAGGGAAGAAAAAATGCTGTGATTATAGGAAAGTTTGTGTGACTGTGTCCCTAGAAACACCTCACTCCCAAATCTCTGCTCCAACCCTATTCTGCACCTCGTCCAACCCTTGCTGTACCTAAAGGTGCTGGGTGCAGAAATGAAACCACTGAAATGAAACATCTGCTGGCAGAAGGACTCAGATTATCTGTATCCATGGACATGGGGATTACAGACATTATCTGTCTGGACTTTTACAAGACCTTTGAGACAGTCCCCACAAAATCCTTCTCTCTTAATTGGAGAGTTATAGACTTGATGGATGGGTTGTTCGGTGGATGAGGAATTGGTTGGGTGGTCACGTCCAGAGAGTTGTGGTCAATGGCTCAATGTCCAGATGGAGATCAGTGACCCTGGGGGGTCTGTATAGGACCAGGACAGTCAAACATCTCCATCAGTGACACAGGCAGTGGGATGGAGGGTGCTTTCAGCACATCACACCAAGCAGTTGCAGGGTCAGCCACCGAGTGGTGGGGTTCACACACCTGAGGGAAGCTGGAAGAACTCCTGAGGGCACTCCCAGGAGCTGGAAATGCAGCTCCCACTCTCCATGGAGCCCAGGGCACGGCAGGAACAGCTCCCTCCAACACAGTGCTTCTGCCTGCCATGAGGCTGCACCAGGGAGCAGCAGTGGGGACTGATCCTGCACAGGGCGAGACCAAGGAGCGGGGAGAGAGCAGGGAGAAACATTTGGGGAGGATGACTCAGAAAGCTCAGCTGGAGGATCAGGAGGGATGCACACACATTCAGGGCCATCAGCAGCTCCTGGCCATGGTGAGGGTGTAGCAAAATAGGTGCCATCTGCTTCAGCTGGAGCATCACACAAAGGCACAGGCAGTAAAGAGCCTCTAGCTTAGACCTTGCTGGCAAGGAGAACCAATTCCACAATTGCTACTAAAATAGCCCAAGGCACAGGAGGCCACTCTTCTGCTGTCCCTGCTCCTGCCCCACTTCCAAGCTGCCCTGTGGAGAGGAAGAAGAGCAGCCCCCAAATGTTTGTAGTGACTCAAACCAGTGCTGAGTGGGATTTGGCAGTGGGCTTGGGATGGGCAGCAGCTCAATCCATCCCCCATTCTGCAGGAAAGGAGCTGGAAATAGCACAGTAACGTGCTATCACGCATGGGCTGTGCAGGGCTGGGACAGCTCCAGCCTGTGATGCTTCAGGGGAGACTTGGACTGCTTGGAGAGGGCTCAGAGGGAGCACCAGGAGGGGTCAGATGGTGCAGGAGTGCAACCTGTGAGAAAGGCTGAAAGTGGGACCGATTCACCAAAGGAAATTAAAGACCTGGGGGAAGCCACAGCAACACACCTCACGTACGAGGCTGAAGGCAGGACAGGGCAAGGAGCAATGGGGTGGGTTATTCTGTGATAGGAAAATTCAGCCTGAAGAAAAACTGTGTAAGGAGAGTGAAGCAGTGGAACAGACTTCCAGGCAGAGCAGTGGTGCTCTGAGTGGGGAGAGCAGTGCAGGTGTGACCAGCTGGAGCAGAACCTCCCTGGGCAGCAGGTCAGGTGGGATGGGCTGGGCACAGCTGCTCCTGCCTAGGACATGCCACAGAGTCACCTCAACCCCACCACCTGGTAGGGCTCGTTGGGCTCTTCATCACTCATGGAACCAGCAGCTTCACAAACCTCATAGTGACAATTGTGAGAACTGAAGGGACAAAAGGCTCTGCAGAGTGGGAAATCAGCAGTTTTTTGAGTCGAGCTTGCAACAGGGCATAAAAGCTGATATTGCAGAGTCAAGAAAATGTAACTTTGGCTGAAAGCCCATCCTGTAAGTTGGTAATCCTGAAAACAGCCATTGGGAGCAAAATGACACTAAATATGAAGAGGAAGAAAGGAATAGATACTGATCAATACGCAGCAAACACCACAACCAGCTATGGAGCAGAGATATTGAAGAGGAGGGTAAATGGACAGAGAAAAATCCATGACTGGCAAAGCCACAACCAGCAAAATGTTATTCATTAAATATATTGGAAACAAAAGAAACATTAATGACATTGTAAGTCATTAAGTCATTTCATAGACTTAGAGAAGCATAAAAGGATTTTAGTCAGAAACAACCTCAGGTGTCTCCAGTCCAACATCCTGCTTGGAGCAGGACTGATGTCAAAGTGACACTGCCTTGCTCAGGGATCACCCAGGTGAATTTTGAAAATCTTCAAGGCTGGAGAGGCCACAGCATTCCTAAATGAGGAGGTACTTTAGCAGTGCCAAGGCCCTCAGTGGGTCCCTTCTGCGTTTGGAAAGGATGGGAATGTCAGACACGAGGCTGATGAAATTCTCTGTGGTCTAATGACAGCAGAGAGCATCTCGGGTGACATCTGTGTGGTTCCTAGACCAGCAGATCCACGTGAGCTGCACCTGAGGGCCCTCGAGCAGCACTGAGCTGAGCTGAGCCTCCTTCTCCTGCTGCCTTGGATCTGGAAGCCTGGGAGATGCCAGGTTTGGCAGGATGCTGAGGGGGTGCTCGGCAGCGAAGCGGCTGCCCCGGTTACCAGCTGCTCAGTCCAGCACGACACAGCCAGGTTGAAAAATGGAGAGGACACAGAGGATTCAATTAATAGGAAATTCAGGGATTAAAAATACGCCCATCAGCGTGTTATAATGAAAAGTGTCTTGTCAAATGAGCCTCAGTTCATCCTTTGAGAAAATTACAAGTTTGTAGATAAAGGTTACCATGTAGCCATTATTTGCTTAGCTTTTGGCAATGTGTTTGACTTAATATCCTATGACACCCTAATTACAAATTTAGTGCTATACAATCCCAATAAAGCCCACATTAAAAGCATGGAGAGCTGCAAACCCAGCCCCAAAACAAGGACTCGACAGTGAACAGAGATGATTTAGAGGGATTCTGCCGGAGTCGGTCCCAGCCTGACACTAATCAATGTTTTCATCATTGATTGAGAAATGAGCACAAAACACAGCTGATAAATTATACAGCTGCTGGAAGCAGAAGGGCTGGCAGTGAATAATTATGACAGAGAAGTTCTACAGAGCGACTGGGATCTTTTCTGTGCACAACCCATTTTCACTTGGCAGTGTTAAAATAGGCCAGCTTTCAAACGGGAACGGAGGAGAGATTTCATCCAAAAGAGTTGGGAGGAAAGGTTTCATCCAAAAGACTTGGGAAGAAAGGTTTCATCCAAAAAGGATGGGTGGAAATGTTTCATCCAAAAAGGATAGGATGCAAGAAATCTAGACATCATCAGGGGAAGTTAAGTCAGAGCAGCTGCTTTTGCATCACTCCGGCACCACAGTGCTGGCCCTGGGTGCAGAGACTGGAGGAAGAGGATGAGGAAAGTGGGACAGTCCTGCAGTGCAAAGAGTGGTGGGCAGAGGACCAGAAGTGGCTCCAGGGGACAGCTGAAGTGCCAAAGCAGACAGATAAGGCCCCAGAGAAGAGATGGACAGTCCCCAAGCTGCAGACATGCCATGGGGTGCAAGTCATGGGGCTGGGGACGGGCTCCAGCTGAACCTGCTGTCACCTTCACTGTAGAGCAGCACAGGGACCTGTCCATGCCTGTCCCTGCAGACCACTTGTCCTCATTCTCTTGGTGCCCTCCAAAAGCACCACACTAAACCAAAAACACTCACTTTCCCAAGAGGAAAAAAATTGCTTTGCTGAGCTCTTGCATCAGGCTGGGGTTACATTCCTCTCCTGGACATTATTTTCTGCCAGCAATTGTGAACACGGAATGAAGGGAAGCTGAGGGGGCTTTCAGAGGAGGCTGAAAATGAGACATCCCAGGCTCACAGGAGGGTCTGTGCAAGGAGCAGGGCCCAAGTGCCAGGTGACATGCGATGATTTATACACCACCAGCAGAGAGACATTTTCTTGTGTGGCTTCTGGACCTGCAGCCCCAGAGGGGCTTTTCCATCACCTGCTCCCAAACCACCGTGGCCCCAGCAGCCCGAGGGCCCTGCTGACCCTCTGATGGCCACAGCCCGGCTCGGTGAGGCCGTGGCCCTTCTCAGCTGCCAGGGGAGCGCTCGGCTCTGCCGGTATTTTTAGCTCTGCCCACGACATCGCTGGAGTTCACAGTGTGACCTAGTTTGGGAAGGCAGAGCACTCACCCCGCCGGGTCCCTGCCTGGCCACGTGCTGGGGAAGATGCTGCCGGCCCCAGGAACAGCCCCCCAGGGCGCCGTGTCCCCAGCACGTGGCGCTTTGCCTTCCTGTGGATCCACACAGCCCACCCGGGGGCAGATTTTGGGGAGGAGGAGCAGGGTCCTGTGGGAGGCAGAGCTGCCTGCGGCAGGGACACGTGCAGGGCTCCCAGGTGGGCACTGCTCTGCAGGGACTCAACAGCCTTTTGGTTGGGCTCTGCGTTTCCACTTTTCCCTTGCCTCGGATAAATCAGCAGCTCCCAGATCAGCACAGACACAGCCTGGATTTGGGTCCCAAGGGAGTTATCCTCAACAACTCAGCTTCCCACTGGGCCAAACAATGTAGCCAGCCCAGCTGGGTCCTTATGGAGCCCCCAGCTTGACTATGGTGATCATAAAATCACAGACTGGGTTGGGAGGGACCTTAAAGCATCTTCCTGCCATGGACAGGGACACCTTCCACCTGACCAGGTTGCTCCAAGCCCCGTCCAACCTGGCCTTGAGCACTCCCAGCAATGGGGAGCAGAGCTGCTGTGGTGTGTGGTCCATGCCCAGGCTCTGGTGTCCACTGTGCCCACAACTCCTTCAGGGACCAGACTCATTCCCAGTGCCACTGGACAGCCGATGAATCTGTCCTGACCTTCTGCCTTGGAAACCCTCGTTCCTGACACTTGGAGTGCACGGGAAGGTTCACTGCTTGCAGAAGAGCTCCATAAAGAGACACACTCACCCCAACAACCCCTGCAAGGCTCAGAACCAAAATCTCCTTCAGCACCACGTGTGTGTCCCAGCACGAGTCTTGAAGGTGGCTGTGGCTGCCTGGGCTGTGCAGCCCCGTGCCAGCACTCGGGGCTGCAGCCCAGGCACCGATCCACGAGGTTGGCACAACCTCCTCCTCACCAGCTCTTTCCTGCCTCATTACCCCCAAAATCCCAGGGGTGCATCGCTTTGCCAACCCTGCTCTGGAAGCTTTTCTGAACTTTGCTTCCTTAAAAGCTTTCTATTTCCAGCAAGGTTGCAAGTGGAGGGGAGGGATTTCACAGCCAGCAGGTGACAGTGCCGGGGCTGAGCCATGGGGCAGTAAAGGGAGAGAAGGGGAGAGAAATCCCGCAGCAGCCACTCCTAGCTAATTCAGCACCTAACTGGGGAGAGGGACAGCAGCAACAACCTGGTCACACATGGGGGAGTGGACCCACACCAGTGGGAGAGGGGAAAGCACCAAGACAGGACTGAAAATGATGACACCAAGGACAACAGAGCCGACACACGTGTCCTTCCCTGACTCATCCAACCGCGCAGGAGCCAACACCCTGCACAGGCTGGGCAAATTCTCATTTCAAATGCAGAAACAGCCCTTCTGGCAGTGGCAGTGATCAGCTGAAACCTTCCCCGAGAGCCTGTGCCTTGAGGCAGCCATTAGTCACCGCGAGGAAGGAGGGTTTGGCAGCTCAGCCCACGCAGAGCTGGACGCTCACGTGCCACATGGAGCGAAAACCTCGCGCTGGCTGTGGACACAGCCACGGGCACAGCCAGTGCACAGAGCACCTCCTGAGCCTCCCTGGGACCAGAGGGCTGCGGAGCACCCTGGCAGTCAATGCCAAGGGCAAACAGGGCATTTGGGGTCACCTGTGACCCCCGCAGTGGCCCACACAGCAGCAACGTGCTGAAGCACGGGCACAGCTCAGAGCTCAGCCCCAGGTCAGGGCTGCTCGAGCTGCACCAGCCTTACCCGACGCATCCCCTTGGGGCTGTGCATCACATCTAATGTGCCTTCTTCAAGGAAAAGATGTGTCATTTATGGTACATTTAAAATTAATGCACATTTGGTGTTCTTGCTGATCCCAAATTATCCCCCGCGTGAGCGCTGCAGCGCGGAGCTGTGCTCGGCCCTGCCAGGACAGCGGCGCCCGCGGCACTGCGGAGCCTCCCTACCTGCCAGCTACGGAGACAAATTCCCAAAAAGAAGGAATTCCAGAAGCATCCTTAGCACTTGTACCTCACCAGTACCAACTCCTGCCTGGTGCCAGGGGTGTCTGTGCCATCTGGGCAGGCTGGGGCTCAGCACAGTTCAGTCTGGAGGCCACGATGGACACAAATGTGACTCCTTATGGATAAACCCCTGCCTTTCCAGAGCTGGAGGCCCAGCTGCTTCCTGATGGGAAGCACATTCCTGTCCATAACCCCTGAGTGCATGAGGCTTAATTAAAAGCTGTCCCTGCTGGTGCTGGTGGCAAGAGGTGACCGTGGCTCTGCCAATCACCTGTGAAAATGCCACGTCTGAGCTAAGTAATGTTCTGGCCACAGGTGCCTTCCCAGCACTCGGAATGCTGCTCCTGCTGCCTTCAAGGAACTCCAGGAACAATCCTGGCACGCACACACACACACACACACATATATCTATAGAGAGAGTATATTGTCTTCTAAAGCCAGGGTGAATATTAATACCACTTCGGGTTTGCCTTTCATTTTCCATACTATTTCTTTCAAAACACCAGGCAAATGCTTTTATTGCCTGTGCTGGTGCCACAGTTTCCCAAAAAGCCTCGATGTCAGAAGGGGTTTGGCAATGCTGACTTGCCTCATGGATGTCCCCAGGCTGCAGCAAGCTGGACACGCCGGAATGTCCCAGCTCTCACACCCAGCACCCGCAGGCAGCCCTGCCCCATCCCTGTTTCCCAAAGCAGCTCCCAGGCGTGGGATGCAGGAACAAGTATGGATGCTCCACCAGCTCCTTTCAGCAGTCTTTAAACCAAAGCCCAAATTTAGGCCACTGGGAAAAAGAGGGTCAGACCCTCCATGACCTGAGGAGGGGACAGGGACAGAGAGCACAAATGCAAACCCCACCAGCCCCAACGGGAGCTGAACCAGCCATCAGCTGGGGATATTTAGGGGAGTCAGTGCCCTGGTGCCAGCAAAAGCCACACCCCAAAATCCTGTTCATCAAACCAATAACACCCTCTCAATGCCGGTGTCCTGCCCTGGGACACCACGGCCCCATGCTGAATCCTGGTGCCCCATGGCCATGTTTTGGTGGGGTTCTTGGGATGGTGGCAGTGCCAGGTGCCAGTCCTGCCACGTGGAGCCCCGGAGGGAGAGGAAAATATTTCCCATATATTCCTTGTTTGCCGATTTTCTTACCAGCTCTTGCAGTGACAGCAAGTGAAACCCAGCAGCGCAGCGAAGCCCCCGCGTGCTGGCAGCTCAAACACAGCTCAGACACAGCCCTCGGGCAGCACACTGGGAAAATCACACCTCGGGGGAGGTCAGGGAGCACGAGTAAATGAGATGAGATTAATTTGGGAACAACACACAGGCAGGATGACGTCTGCCAGGGAAGGAGCATCGCTGGGCCCACCGCTGTCCCTGCCTGTGGAGCAGAGCCCAGAGGGGCTGCACGGACACTTCAGCCCCACACAGGGCCAGAAACCTGAGGAGCCACAGCAGGAGCTGTCACAACCAGCTGGGCACGAGCCAGAGCCCCAGTGCACAAGATCAAAGCTCCTGGAGGTTTTGGACAGGTGCTTCCAGCTGCCACGTGTTCCTTCTTCTTCCTAAACCCCGCTGGAGCTGCTCCAGGAGCTCCACAGTTCGTGTTAAGGAAGCAACCAAGTGAGTTTGCTTTGCAGCAGGTCGGCCCCAGGGTGCTGCCCCTGGGGACAGAAGTGCCACTGCCACCAGGAGTGCCCCTGCCACCAGCCCTCAGCAGGCAAGGATGGCAGCTGTGCTGTCTCCTGTCCCTTCCCCTGCAGGGACTGGGGCTGGAGTTGGGAATCCTGCAAACAGACTTCCCCCAGCGCCCTCCCTGCTCCAGGGCGTCCCCTCTCCGGCGGGTGCCTGGTTCCCAAATCCCTGCCTTGGGGGGATCTGGCCCCTTCATGCAGCAGCCCCAGCCACTGCAGGGCCCGTGGGCAGCACAGGCTGTGCCGTGGGAGGTTCTCACCCTGTTCCCCCACTCCAGCTGCCTGGGGGGGCTCCGCTGAGGCTGTGAATGATCCGCTGTGAATCCATCACTGGGACACGCTTCTGAAAGCTCAGGCAAGGCTTTACCCCCATCAGTGAGCAGCCACCAGATTGTCAGCAAAAGGTTTGAGGGGAACATTCCCACTGCAGCTCCTGCTCGTGGCCACGGCTACGCTGGGCCTTGCTCCGATCCTGCTGCCTCAGGGTTGGCATTGGCTGTTGTGGGAACAAGCTCTGCATCCTCTTCACCTGCAGTGAAGCCTTCAGGCCTCAGCAGCTCTTTCAGCCTCTCCAGCAAAGCCAAATTCATCCAGCTTCTGGTCAGATTTCACCTTTTTGGGGATGGTCACACACCCATGAAGAAATTGCAGGGTGGTTTCCAGCCAAAGCCAGCACGTGGCCCAGGCCAGGAGAGAGGAGCCAGGGGCCCCAGGCTCTTCCAGCCACCCTCCTTCTGCTGCATTTCCAGCAAAGGGAGCCTGGGGGACAAAGGGGTGATGCAGCACTGGCTCCTTGGGGCAGGGCTGGTGTCCAAGAGGGCAGGGACTGACTAAAACCTCTGGGTGTGGAATTGCACACACGATCATTGGGACGCCCCTGGGTGTGAGAGCAGCGTGGGGCTGACCCACCTCTGGGACCCTGCATGACCCAGCCAGGAGCTGGGCAGGACCCAGCCAGCAGCAAACCAAGCTGGAAAAACAATTTTGCTTTTAGATTTGTACCATTATTGTTTTACATCCCTTGGCATGGAAGAACAGATTGGTTTAATGTCCAGGGCTCAGCCACGGAAGATGCAGCAGGGAAGAAAGAAATGATCAATTATTTAGAGGAGACTTTCAGTCTCACATCAGAGGTTCATCTTCTGAATTCATACATCTGAACTAAATGCTGTTTCCCCGTGGCACAGGGAATAAAGCAAATAGAGAGGCTCTCATTAGCACACCCAGGAGCCCAATATTTGTCTGTTTTCTGCAACTCCTTCAGCGAGCCCAGCAGTTCCCACTCAGGCTCCAGGAGCACGTCTGGCTGCCAGGATGTTTACAGTGGAAATACACAGCTTGGAAATGAATTACCTGTTTGAACAGAGGGGAAGAGCTCTCCTGGAGAACAAGCAGCTGGATTCAGGCTGACAGAGCTGTCATTCTTCTGGACAAAAACCCGTGGTGCCAGTTCTGCCCCAGGCTGGGGGATGCCCTGGGCAGCCAGGCAGAGGGAACACAGGGAATTAGCCACTGCTCCAGGAGCACAGCACAGCTGTGTGACAAACACAGCGTGTCCACTGCCAGGAGGCTGGATTCAGCCTCTGCTGAAGGCACTTTGGTTTTAACTGTATCCTTTGGAGGCAGATGGCCCAGGATGGGCTTGGAAAGGGCAGCCAGAGGACCTCGGTCATCTCTGGGGTTGGTCTGTGCTCCAGTTCTAACCCCCATTTTCCAGGGAAAGGTTCCTGGAGTGTAACCACCCATAAATACAGACACTGAAGGGCCTCACATCTGGTTTGCCACCCCCTCTCAGAAAAACAAAGCTCTGAATTGTGCTCTGCTGCACAAGATGTTTGCCCGGCGCAGCTCTGAAGCCAAGCAGATTTTGCCTGGGGGGCACTCACTGCACTCACCTGCAGCCACCTGCACTCACTTCCAGGCTTGGTCCCAGCTTGGAGCCTTTCCCCATAACCAGCACCACCATCCTGTAACCAGCCTCAACAGAAATCCAATCTCTCCAGCTCCACAGGCAGCCTGTGCTTCCACAGAAGCCTCTGGCTGCTCTACCTCCACTTCCAAAGCTGTTTTAATGTTTTCTTTGTAAGAATGAATTCTTTGCAAGAGCAGGAAAAAGCCTCCAGCAACCGCAACATATTCTGTAATTAACCAAAATCTGCATCAAAGATCTGGATGATCTTTGCAGGGAAGGTTTCCAACCACTTCGCTTCTGGATGGGCCTGGGGCTGGATGGAGGTGCAGCCAGGATGGGTGGCCTCACCTGAGAACAAAACACTGACCTGGAGCTCTGCCACTTGAAAATACCATTTTTTGTAAGAGCAATGGCCTCCCTGGGCACAGGCTGCACATTCATGGACGTGTCCCAGTCCCTGGAAGTGTCCAAGGCGAGGTTGGATGGGGCTTGGAGCAAGCTGGGATAGTGGAAGGCGCCCCTGCCCATGGCAGGGGGTGGAACAAGTTGGGCTTTAAGGTCCCTTCCAACCCAAACCAGTCTGGGATTCTGTGACAGAGGAAAACACAACACAGGGCAGGCAGAGGAGAGCCTGTGCCAGGAGAGGAGAGGAGAAGAGAGGAGTTTAAGTGCAGAGAACAGGTCACAATTCACAGCTTTTACAACCACCACAGTCCTCACCAAACACTTCTGGCCTCAGGGTGCTGCCCAGCTCTGGTGATGCCTGGAGGGCCGGGAGAGGCAGCTTTGGGGAGTGCCTGCCCTCAGTGCTCTGCTTGCTAGACAAATCCCTTCAAGGCAATAGCACCTACGGCTGGAGCTGAGCTGGAGTTCACAAAAAACAAGGATCAGCTTGGTTATCCAGCCATGGGCAAGGACAGATGTGAGACAAGCAGAGCAAGCACCAGGGGAGTTCTGGACAGGATCCAACTCCCATTGACAGCTCCAGCCCTGGGGACAGAGCACTGGAGATTTCCAGGAGTGACTCCTGCCGGGGTGAGCCTTTGGAAACTGTTTCTTTGCAAGTCTGACACAAGCAGAGGCAAGTTGGGCTCTCAGCTGTTGACAGCTCTCTCTTTGTAGGACCTGATGCAAAGGAACATGCAGACATTTCAATCCAGCAAAATAATTTTATTTCAACAGGGCAAGTACAGCCAAGTGGTGATTCCAGAGTTGTCTGGCCAGTGCCAGCTCCATGATCCATCAGTAAATGTTCTGCTGATGACTCGAGGATCCAGGCTCTATGGCCACCCCTCACAAGGATTTCTTAGGTTTAGATTTCAAGCGAAATACATTCAGATTTGCTCCTGTCAGAGCATTGCTCACCAGTACGTGGTTGGAAGTCACTGAGCAGTTAATTACACAGTTACCTGATTCGGATGAAAAGAAAGCAACGCTGCAACCCACAACCCCCTCCCTCTCTCCAGTGCTGGGAGCCTTTCCAGCCCCTTGCAGGGGGAGATCCCGGCGTCCTTTGGGCCTTCGCAGCAAAAACAGAGGCTAAAAACACAGCAGCAAAAACCAAGGCAGCTCTGAACTGCACATTTCCCCTCTGCCAGGCTGTGATCAATAACTGGCTGCTGCTCCTGGCACCTGTAGGAAGGAGTAGGGCCCACGGCAGCCCCCCATTCCTGGAGCTCCAAAGGGACTCGGGCACGGTGCAGGTTGTGCTTGGTGCCACGTGCCCAGCCCTGGCTGGAGAAGGATGAACTCTGGTTTCATTTCATCGGAGCGTTGTTTTGGTTCTGAGAAGTATTAAATAAATAAATATGGCTGCTGTGTCAGTAGGATGGGCTGCAGCTCCCAGCTGGCAGGTGGGGCTCCCCCAGCCCTACCCCGGCTCTCCCGTGCTGCTCGCCTGGCCCTCCGCGCCGGGGACGTTCCTGCGCTTCCTCAGCTGCACGTCCTCATCCTGGAGGAGAAGAGGAAGCACTGATTGATTCTGCAGCATCCTCTCTGAGCTGGATAAAATCTGTCCTCTTCCCCTCCACCTCTTCCTTCCCACCAGCTCGGATAAGCCCAGCAAACAAACCCAGCGTCACTCCAGCTCCTCACTCCAAACACTGGCACCACCTTACACCCTCACATGGGCCCTTCCCAACCCATCCATGTGCTCCCACTGAGGAACTGTTCCTGACTAACACAACAGGCACCCTTTCAACCTGCCAGCCACAGTCAGAGCAGCAGGGATGTGACCTGGGGTCACCCCGTGGGACACCTGGTCTCACAGTGCACATTTACCTCAGCGGGACCTGCTGTCCCACAGAATCAAACCCCTGAGGCTGGAAGGGACCTCTGGAAGGTACACCCAGCTCTGAGCAGGGCTGACTCAAGTGCTGGAGTTTGAGGGCATTGATTTGCTTTTCAAGTCTCTACAAGGATGGAGTTTCCACCTCTCCCTGCACAGCCCAGGGTGGGTCTCAGCTGTGTGTACAGGGCAGTACTTCCCACTGCACCCAGGGAGGGTTTCCTTTAGCATAAGTTGTGTCTCTCACCTCTTGGTTTTTTGCTGGGCATCTCTGCTGCCACCTTCTCCATAAACCATCTCCTTTCTCCATAACCACCTCCCTTCTCCATAACCACCTCCCTTCTCCATAACCACCTCCCTCCTCCATAACCCCCTCCTCTCTCCATAAACCATCTCCTTTCTCCACAAACCATCTCCTTTCTCCATAACCCCCTCCTTTCTCCACAGCCACCCCTCAGGCAGCTGAAGGCAGCTGGCAGATCCTCCCTTCACCTCCTCCCCTCCAAGCTGGGGGAAGCAGCTCCCTCATCCTCTCCAGCCCCGATCCACCTCACGAGCTAAACCCTGGGAGCTGCAGGACCAGGATTTAACTGTGGCCAGGTTTTGCCACACACAGCACCACTGTAGCTGACTGACCTGAGCACGGTGAGCATGGGCCACTTGGTGTTTGTCCTAACAAAAACCAAATTCATTTCTGCACAGCCCTCCTCAGCCAGTCCCTCCCAGATGCTTCTCTCAGCATCTCTTCCCCTCTTCCTCCACCTCACACCATTCAGCCTGGACTCAGCCTTCATCAGGCACTGCTCCTACCGAGTCAGAGTCTTCTTCAGCCTGGTTGCTTATGAAATCCAGATAATCATCCTTCTGGTTGTCCAGAACCTCTTCCTCGTACTCAGTCTGGTAGTCTGACTCGTCTGAAGAGAGAAGAGACACAGCACTGGGTTTAACTGGCAGGCAGAGTGGCAGAGCAAACTGGGAGAGGAATGCAGCAAATTAACATAATTTAGGGAGTCTCAAGAGCTGTGCACAGCCACAGGACACACCGCCAAGCCCCCAGTCCCAGCCTGCTCCCACTGAATGGGGACACATCCCTGCAGAGCCAAGGCCTCTCCCAGCACCTGGAGATCACCTGGAGGGTCTGCAAAAGGCAGCAGGAGCAGGACCTCACAGGGGCCTGGAGTGACAGGACAAGGGAGAAGGGCCTTAAGCTGAAGGAGGGCAGGGTTGGATGGGATATTGGGAAGGAATTCTTCCCTGTGAGGGTGGGGAGGCCCTGGCACAGGGTGCCCAGAGAAGCTGTCGCTGCCCCATCCCTGGAAGTGTCCAAGGCCAGGCTGGACGGGGCTTGGAGCAACCTGGGATAGTGGGAGGTGTCCCTGCCCAGGGCAGGGGTGGGACTGGATGGGCTTTAAGGTTCCTCCCTACTCAAACCATTTCATGACTCCACCTGCAGCCAGGGCTGACTCTCCACAGCAACTCAACTCTCCATGAACGTGCCAGGCTGGGGGGGCATCAGTGGTCCCAGTTCACCCCCCAGTGCACCAGCAGCCCCTGCAGAGCCCATCCCAGGCACACGAGACCCCAGGACAAGTGGGCAGTGAGGCAGAGCCCGTGGCAGGCAGCACTTCCCTCTGCTGGCACCCAGCTCCTCAGAATACAACTTCAGGCATGGAAATGACATTTGAACGTTACCAATAACATCACACCTGTGGGACACCAGTTCTTCCCTTTCCTGAGTTAATTCCAGTGTGCTCTGAAGCAGTACCTGAGATCCAGCCCACTGGTGAAGAAAGAGGCTCCTGTTTAAACCGGATCCTTGATTAAGTATTTCTCTTGGGAGCTGTCAATAGCATCTGCTCCACGCTGAAGACAACAGCACAGTCTGTTCCACAGCCTTTTCTCCTAGCACATAACTACAACCAACTGCTAGAACATTGGGATTAAAGACATTTGGTCTTTTTTATTTCCTTTTATTATTTTAGTGGGGTTTTTTTACTGTGAATTAGAGAATTTTTGTTAGTTTTTACTAAAACCACTAATGATAATCTTTGATCATATACACCAGAGGAACTGGAAACTCATCCGAACAGCAAGACACTGCAAACAAGAGTTTGGAGTTTGTACCTCCAGTAAAACTGACTGCCATCAAAACCAAACTCCCTGATTTTCCCAGCACTATCCAGCATTTAACAGGTCTTTCCACAGACACAAAACCAACAGAGGGGTGACCCTTCTCACATCCTTCACACAGCAGCTCTGGGTGCTGGAGGGGGGAAAGGAGAGCAGGAGGTGGCTCTGCTGTCCCCAGACATCACCCTCCATTGAGGCTGAGGCTCACAGTGACTGTTCTGTCACTACAAAACCCCCCAGAAGCACCAAGCAGGACCAAGGCCTCGCTGCTCTGCTCAACACCCAAAGAGCACAGCTTGAAATCCAGCCAGGAAGAGGAGCTTCCACCTTGGAAAGGTCCCTGAGCAGAGAGAGCATTTCCCTGCAGGAAGGGAACATCTTCCCCAGCCTTGTGCTTCTGCAGCTGGTGGTGTTGTTTTATTTGTGCCTGGTTCCTGCAGGAAACCTCCAGTGGAGGCAACTGTGGTGTGGCTGGAGGGGCTCCTGCAGTGACACCGCCAGGCCTCGGTGTAAATCAGGAACTGGCAGCTCAGGTGCATTAGTGCTGCTTCAGAAAGTTCTTTTTAAGCAAGAAGGATGCAGAGGGTGGCCTGGTGCCTGATAATTGTGTCCCTTGAGAGGTTTTGGGATGTCTCCTGCTTCAGCTGTATGGCAAACCCAGGCATTAACACCACCATTAGCATTTCTCTTTCACAAATCCTTCTTCCCAAAGGACCACTGCTACAAATGCTTCATCTCCTGGGCCTCAGCAACCCCTCACAGTGGGAGCCTGAGCAGGGATGTGATGGAGCCATCCTTGGAGAATGGCTCCTGTGCCCCCCAGCCACAGCTACGGCTCTGTGGCACCAAGGTACAGCACAGCAGATGGACAATCCCAGCTGAGGGAATGTGTGGATGGAGAACAGGAACAGGACCTCCACCACTGCAGGGGCTCAGCTGTGAAATGAGACACCCATGCCCCAGCAGTTGGGTACCCAGGTCCCTCTGCACAGCCCTGCCTGAGGGACTGGCTCCCTTTTAAGAAATTTTTAAATGCTTTTGGTCACTGCTCTCAGTGTGCTCAAGAGTGGAGAAGAAACTCCACTACCTATCCCCCACAGCTCCTGCCCCATCCAGGCCTCTCACTCTCTGTGCTGACCCCTCCCCATCCATCAGACCTTGAGCCTTTCCATTTGCTTTCTTCAGAAGAAAATTATTGACAAAATTTCCCCACCCAGCCTGAGACTTGCCCTGTGCTGTCAGCACAGCCCGAGCCCTTCTCAATCCCTGTGGTCCGAGACCTCCCTCAGGAAGGGATTTCCAGGGAGAACAAAGGTGACAGTGCAGGTTCACAGCCAGGCTTCCAAGCAGCTCCCTGTCCCCTCCCCTCCATGGGCCACCGGCCTCAGACCACCCTCACCCCCTGAGCAGACCAGTGCCATGGGGGTCACCCTCCAGCTGAGCTCCCCTCGCCGCAGGCCTTCCCCCATGGCTCCAGGTCCCTCTTCAGCGAAAGCCAGGCCATGCACAGAGGACACAGAGGATGTCACTGCTGCCACTGCCACCCAAACCCAGGCAAGGTCCCTGCAGGCAGCACCCATGGCAGGAACACGAAGGATCCTTCATGACCCAGAGCTCACGTGCACAACTCTCCTGCCATCCTCTCCCTCCTCCAGACTCTACAGCCAGTGGATTTCAGCATCCTCAAGGAACACGTGGCCCCTGCCCATCCCAATCTGTCCCCAGCAGCTCCTGCACTGCCCCTCCTCAGCCCAGAATGTGCCACACCTGCTTCCTGAGCCACGTCCCTTTGCTACGCTCCTGTCCCTGGCCTTGTTCAGCAGCAAGCAGGATCCTAATGGGGGAATAATCAGGAGCTATATAAAGGAGGAGGATCTGTCCCAGTGCTCTGGTTAAATCTGAGCAAGTCTCAGTGCCTGAGCCTTAAATAACCACATACCATGAACTCTTCACTCTTATTCACAATGGCTGCTCCAACTACATTTGATTAATATTTTCTTCATAAGGCATATGATTGTAATTAGCATTTCAAATTACCACAGGGACATCTCTACAAACAGTCACAGATGGGAGCACTGCTAACTTTAGCTTTCCCTCTACAGAAACAAGAATCAGGAGGAGGGGAAGAGACTGTTTAGAAAGAGCTCCCAGCCCTGGTGACACACTTGGGGGTTTCAGGCCTGCAAGGCTCTGATCCTTTTGGCCCTGGGAGCTCCATGAACACGGAGCTGCTCCACAGGGCAGGACCATCACAGGGCATGGAGCACCTCTGTGTCACGATGCAGGAGCTGTGACCTGCTCCTCATTAGTTCACTGCTGCTGCCATTACAGGAGCACACAAAAAGCACTGGAGCCAGTGAGTCACTCCTGATCCTACTCACGACAGCAGGGAAAACATCCTTCAGGCAGAGCTTCAGCTCAGCCTCCTCCCGTCTCACCACGGCCGAAGAGCGGAGCCACGGGAAGGACATGGGACAGCCTGAGGGGATTCAGGCTGAGTTGCCACCTGCGTTATTTCCCTCAGATGAGACTCCAGCAGGGATTACTCCCGCCAGGACACCATGCTGGGGCACACCAGGCTGACAGCAGGTGCCTCGCCCTGGCAGGGACATCCCAGCGATCCGACTGTCCCGGAGGAGGCGGCAGGAGGGGCACACGGGGGGTCTGTCCTGGGGCACAAGGGGCTCTGGGGGCAGCACAGAACGGCCAGCAGCGCCCAGCAGGTCCCAGCCCCGAGTGCAGGGGGGGAAAGGCCACAGTGGGAGCAGGAGCCGGCCCTGCCCCGCCCTTCCCGGCGCCCCCCGCTCACCGTCGGCCACCAGAGCCTTCACGGGCTCGATGCGGGACACGATCTCCGCCAGGTCCGTGAACGACGTGGTGGGACAGGTCACGTTCTGAAACACAGGGAGAAGTTCAAGGTGTGTTAGCAAATACGCACCAAAAAATCCAAACAAGCCAAGTCTGTATAAAAATGATACCGAACAAAGCTCCAGACGCACAAATTCTCCACAGCTGCCCCCTCAAAAGCCATTACTCATCAGTGAGAAATCCTCCAAACAGCTCTCCTGAGGCAGGTCTGATGGCAGAGGTGGGATTCCCAACAGTGGCACACTCTCTAATGGCTCCTATGCCATCCATGCAACAAGAAGCCTTATTAAAAATTGAGCAAACTATAGAAAAAACCCCAGAGACAAGAACTGGAGGGTCTGGGCCCCAGGACAGACAGAGCTCACTCCACTTGTTTGTTCTCCATCACTGTCACTTTGTAAGAGGGACTGGCTGGGCCAGGTGCAGCCCCCAGGGAGCTTTTCCCTTCCCCTGGGAGATGTCCAGGTGGGACACATGTGGTCCATCTCTCAGCTGGAGTGGCCACAGAGGCTGCAGGGACAGGAGGGTGCTGGGGTGACCAGGACCCCCACCCAGGGACCCCTGCAAGCCACAGAGGTGCTGCAGCGAGCAGGAGTCTGCAGAGAGACACGGCTCCCACTGTAATTCCTCTTTCCAATAAACCCTTTCTATTTTCACTCTGTCTCACCCAAGCAATGGGCTGAGGGTTCTCTATTTTGAGAAGTTCCTGCCCCAGTCTCTCCTCTAAGAAAACCCAACTTTGGCATTTAAGAACCCTTTAGGTCTCCCTGCAGCCCCACCTGCCTGCTCGGGGCTGGGCACAAGGACACCAGGGGGACACCTCTCACCTTTTTTTTAAACCCAGTGATTTTAAGGAGCACAATGACAGCCCCATCCTGGAGGAAAGGCATGGGAAAGAGCTGGCAGAGGGAACTGGGCTGCCAGGAATTGCTGGGACAGTTCTCTTTCCCAACACCCAGACCTGCCCATGTGCTCCCAGACAGGGCAGCTTCCTAACACGGGGTTTTATGAACAATTCTTCGCTCTTCTGGCAAGAACACTGACCCTGTGAATCATACAACCCCTGTGGGGTCACAGCAGCAGCCCATTACTGCTGCAGCAAAGTGCTCTCAGTTGACCTTTCATCTGCAGCTGATTTTGATGTAATTTAGAACAGCCACAGCACAGAGCAGATCCAGGACAAGCAGCTGGTGGGCAACGGTGCGCAGAGAAAAGCCTGGAGGGAATGAAAAGGCACCTGTATGAAATGGAACAGCAGCAGCTTAGGACACACTCTTTAAAATATAAAGAAGTTGGGAAGCTCAGTGTGATTGCTAAGGAACTGCTGGAAAGGATGAGTCAGCCCAGGCTCACTTTGAACATCCAACCTGAACGTTCCCAGTGAAGCATTTGCAGAAAGCTCCTTCCCAGCACAGGGAAGAAAAGCTCCTCGACATCTTCAGTCTGTGCCACGTGACCCAGTGAGGGACACGAGCACCCTGTGGCCACCATGCAGACACTGCCATGTCCCAGGCTGTCCCTGGACTCCAAAATCCACATGGATGAGGTGGCTGCACAGAGCACTCAGGCAGACACGGGCCAGGCTGTCCCTGGGAGCAGGGAGCAGACAGGGACCAGCTTGGGAAGGGACAGAAGTGCAGGACTCTCTGGGAACAGCTGAAAAATCCTGCAGGGACCATCACCAGAAGGTGCCTCAGGAAAACCACCACCAGCTCCCAGTGGGAAAGAAGTGTGACTGTACCCATGGGAACATCTGTCACTGACCCCCAGGTGATCCCCTGGTTGAGGGCACTCGGGGAGGCAGCTGCACCCAAAGCTCAGCACTGGGACTGGAAAACCACTTGTGGGAAACCAGGAGCCTTCCCATGCTCGTCTGATGCTTTACAAACAGGAGTTTAATGTTTAGTGCTTCCTCTCACTACTTTTAAGGACAAAACCACCCTCCCATGAGATAACACAAAGCAAAGAAGTGTCTCAGATCCATCTGAAACCTACTCCCAAACCTTTCTGATATTTATTTTTCCAAGGAGGAAAGTCTTCTCTTTGGCACAATCTTTATGAAATAAATTAGAGGAGAAAGACAGTTACTATTGTAGTCTGCTGGATTATATTTAGCTTTGACTATGAGTAACACCACAGTAGACAAAACTTCCCCAAGGAGATCCAATTAACGGTGCTGCAGCATTCCATGCTGGGGAAGAGTAAGGGCTGCTCAAAGTAAAGTTTATGTAAGGTTCCTGTTGTTTATGTCTTCAGTATTTGCATTTTGGGGACAAGATAAACAGGGACTGAATGATCAAAACAAAGGAAAAGTATCTAAATGATTAAATATCTGGATTTTTAAATAAGAATTCAATGCTCACGACATGGAAACAAGACGGTAAGAAATGGCACTCAGCTCTCAGATGTTGAACACTCCAGAAATAGATGAAGAACTAAAACACATAAAGCATCAAAACCTTCTCTAATGAAAGGCAAGTTAAAAATATCAGCTGTTCTGCCTGGAAGATAACACAGCTAAAGGACTTAAGTGACTCTAATGGACTAAGAAAAGCAAGACAAATGCCCCAGTGGGAGCTGCAACACTTGTTACTTCATAGAAATAAATCTCCTGCAACAACAGCCAGATGCAAAAATCCTGGTTTTCAGTGGGCTCCAGAGTTTTAGGAGGATGAGCAGATGATCCTGCAGGTCCTTGGGAGCACAGCCTGGAGCAGGGATGCACAGAGCCCGTGGTTCCTGCCCCGTAACCCGGGAGGGAGGGCTGGTGAGTCACTCTCCAGACCTGTTATTTCCATGCTTTGGCATCTCAGCAATCAGCACTTGCTGCCTCATCATCAAGTGAGTGCAGGGACAGGCTGTGTCTGCAGTGAGGACATGACATATTTGATCTCCAGGGCAGTGAAGTGCCACAAACCCCAGAGTAGGTGTGATAAATGTTCATTGTGCTGCTGGATGCACAGCTGTGATACCATGATTTAACTGAAATATTCCCCTCCATTACAGTATCTCATAAAAAGGGCAGTTTTAAAAGCAGTCTTCTTTAAAAGAAGTGTTTGTTACAGCAATGAGAATGTTTGGGGCTTTTTGCTGGCTGGTGATAAAAGGGAGGCTGAAAGGGGACACAACCAATTCTGAGACACACCATTTTCCCTCCCTTGACTTCTCCCTAGGACTGTTAAGACAAAACCTGACCCCCAGCCCATTACAGCTGATCATGAGGTGTCAGAGGTGGACTGGGGGCCCATCTTCTGCAGCTCACCCCAAAGTACCTCCTCATCCAGGTATGTTCCCACTGAATCACAGGCTGAGGAGCTTGGGGGCTGCTCAGGCTCATGGATCACCAGCTGTTTTCCTCCATGGCTCAGTCCCTGTGTGCTCTTTCCAAAGCCACTCTGGCCCTGCCAGGCAGCGTGGGCAGATTCATCTGATGATGGGAAGTCACCAGGAGTCCCCCTGGAGCCAAGGGTGACATTCCTCTCATCCCAGTGGAGCCATTTCCATCCCCTCAGTGACTCACACCCGCTGCTGACACTCTGAGGGCCCCTGGCTCAGATGTGGGAATCATCCAGCCCTCATCCTGGGCCAGTGTCCATCCTGCCAGTCCTGCCCTTCCTCTCGCCATCTCCAGCCAAAGGGCTCCACCACCACCCCTGCAGAGCTGCAAATCCTCAGAGTCATCTGTCACCTCAACTGACTTCCCTCAGTGAGGCTCTCGACAACTATGATTCATTCTGGCCACCACTTAAAATATTACAGCTCCTTTCCCTCTCTCTAGAAGATGATAAAGAAGAACCCCTGGGTAAAACACAAAGCCTTTGCAGCACTTGGGTTTCAAATCTGAGGGATTCAAAGGAGGGGAAGGATGGTGAGCCCATATATTAGAATATATCACCCAGTTCCTCTAAAAGGTGGTGACTGTTTCTTAAAAACAACTGGAACTTCCCTGTCAGGAAATCCAGAGCTGTGACCCACTCACTGTCCCCTCTCCCAGCCCCCAGCAGCTCCACGCAGCTCCTGCAGAACAGAGCATTTCACTGAGCACTCACATCAGTTTTGGACTTGCAGGTCTCTTGCCTGTCCTTTAGCATCTTGTCAAGGACTCCACTCCTGCACCAGACATTAAACACAGTTTTCCCGTGCTGGTATCCCACTTCCTGGAAAAAAGAAAGTATCAGGAGGAAAAAAAAGTAATTAATAACTAAAAAAACATTATAACACATCACCTGCAAATCTGCAGGGAATCCAGAGCTCTATCCCAGAGGCAGGATGTATTTTGCCACATTCCAGCCTCAGCTGCCTAAGCTGTTCAGCCCAAGAACTGGGGGAACAGTGAAGCAAAGAAGAAGCTGTTTGAAGTCCAAACATTAACCTGAGTATTCAATGAAAAGTGCCACCTGACACAATATTTTGCCAGCAGTGGCCTCACTGAGTAAAGCCACAGAAAGAGGAGCTTTGGTTGCACATTTGTGTGCCCTTCCAGCCCCGGCTCTTTCTTTGGAAGAAGGCAACAACCCCAATTAATTTGTGTCTTCTCCCCTCTTGCTCAACAAAGAGCCAAGAAAAGAAGAGTTTCCAGCGAAGGAGCGTTACTGGAGAGCACCTGGTTTCAAAATCTCTTTGCAGAAAGTGAAGTCACTAAACATGGAAGTGTCAGTTTGCCGGAGCAGAAATGATGGCACATGGACACCACGAAACCCACACACTCACTCCAGCTTCCTCTCATCTAAAAGTATAAAGAATAATATAAAATGGAATATATGGACATGTATGTATAGAATATATATGGAATAATAACATGACACTGCCATGAGTATGGAAACTACTGGAAAAAAGAAACCCACTGCTCCAAGTTTCACTCTTTTTCTCAGAACATGGTAGAAATGGTGTTGAAAAACCGAATAGTAAGGACAGAGCAACAGGTTTTGAGAGCCCTGCATCCATCTCCAGCCCTCGTGCTGGCAGCAGCACTAAACCTCAGGTGTTGTCTCTCCTCTGGTTTTTGGATGAGGGTTCAGAGCACGGGAGACCCTCAGGCTGGAATTCACCTCCCATAACCCATCCCAGCCTCCCAGCCCAGCGTGGGGGTGACTACCCAGGAGAAAAAGGACCTGACAGCTCTACCACTGCCTGGGTCAGGCTGATCCAAAATAACATGGGAAGCAGAGCTTCAGAACTGACACAGAGCCACCACTGCTCTGGGATTAGACCCAAGAGGGGTTTGACAAGAAACGGAGGTTTTGGTTCCTTGGAAAACGCTGGTGCCCATTGCTATTTTCTGTAAAATCCAGGCACACAGCTGAAATTGAAACCCCCATTATTTCCCAGCCCCTAAGGATAAAGGAATGCCTGGATTGTCCTTTTCTTTAAGGCCAACACAGTTGAAAGGTTCCCTGTGGACAGAAGTTATTCAGCTGTGCTGTAGGGAATGAGGACCCAGGAGGTGCTGCCCCTCCACCCCTGCAGTGCCTCGTGCCAAGAACTTGCTCACAGCCAGTGACACGTTTGAGGAACTGCACTTTCCTCAAACTCTATTGCACTGGCAAGGTTTGCCTGGTGCCTTTACATCTCTTTAACAGCACCACATTAGAGCAGCACAGGGATGTGACAGCTCACGAGCTGCTCCTGTGATGAACCACCAGACCTGTCTGTCAAGGGTTTCTAATCAGCCAGGGCACTCCAGCTGGCAAAGAACATTATTTATCAGCAAAGTCTGAGATCCACTGGCAGACAGCAGTGTTTGCCCAGGAGCCAAGAGGCACCAAATATCCTAGAGAAAATATTTACACTGGAGAAATCAGCTGGTGATTTGCAATAGCTGCTGTGTGTCCTAAGGAGTCTCTCAGACGTGCATCTGCAGGGCTAAGTTGTGTTCCTGGGCTTGGTCAGTGTTTGTTAAGCCAGGACCAGAGGAATCAATCTGCAGCCTAAGGAGCATGGCAGGTTCTCACTGAGCTTTAAAGAAGATTGACTTAAAGAAGAAGGGGTGGATTTCCAGCCTGGGAGCAGAGCAAAGCTCTGCAGGAACAGCTGGAGATGGAAGATGCCTGCATGGCTAAAACAGGCAACGAATGGAAGGAGGCAGTAAAAGCACTTTCTTGACAAGAGACACTGAGCCAGAATTGCTTTGACTGCCCCACCTGGGCAGGGACATTTCTGCTGTGAACCCTGGATTGTGTCACCAAGACAATGCCCTGCACACCTGGAGCCAGCTCTGCCCATGCTGGGCTCTGACAAACACAACCCAGTCCCAGTGAGGCCTGCACTACTTTTCCAACATCCTTCCCCTGCCATTGGCGCCATTTCCCGACCCTCTGTCGGGTGCAGAGGAATTGTGGATGATGTTTTATTAATAGAAGTGTTGAAATGTTAACAGAGCCAAGTATTTTCACGTTTCCCTCCATTTTCAGGATTCAAGGCCTCCCCCAGAGACTTCTGCAAACCCTTCATGCAACAACAACAAGCTCCAGAACGAGGGGAGCAATGCCTCAACTTGACAAACCCCAAGTGCCCAGAGCAGCTCAGGCACCCACGAGCTTCCACTGGGCAGCTGAGCAGGAACTGCCAAACCAGAGCCAGACAACTGATCCCTTCACAGGCCATTATATAATCAAGATTACTGACTCAATTCCTGCCGCTAATCCAATCTCCTGGCCGGGATATCATCCCACAGCATTATTGAGTGTCAATTATCCGCTCTGTGCCAACTGACTCCTCTCACTCTCCACTGGCTCCAGCACTAATTAGCAGCAGCAGAGCCCTGGGGAGCAGCGACAGGGGGGCCTGGGGAGGACTTACACAGATCTCATCGAACTTGCCGAAGTCCAGGGTGCCGTAGCGGTCGATGGGGGGCCGGATGTACTCGCAGTAGTCGCTGTTCTTCACCATCTCCAGCTGCCTCACACAGCACACGTAGGCCAGGCGGGTCTGGATCTCGGCCATGTTCAGCACCTGCCCCAGCACACCAGGCAGAAATGGAATTTCTCAGATTCAGTTGGAGAATGTGCTCTGTGCGCTCAGCACAGGGGAAAAGTGAGTGGTCACACAGGAAGCTGCTGGTGCCCTCGCACAGCAGCACCTCCAGCTGTTCCCAGGGTGGACAGGCAGAAAGGGGACTGATTTCCAACACATCTCTGCAGTTCAAGTTGAACCAAGTCTTTCATTCCAGGATATAGTGAAATATATATGTAAGTTAAGAGAAAAATCTGTGCTTGAGGAGAGGGGCACAGTGATCCTTCCACACAGAAATCAGTGATGCCTCATCCCTGGAAGTGTCCAAGGCCAGGTTGGACAGGGCTTGGAGCAACCTGGGATAGTGGGAGGTGTCCCTGTCCATGGTGGGGGGTGGAAGTGGATGATCTGAAGACCTTCCAACCAAACCAGTCTAGAATTCTGTGATTCTCTGATCCATCCAGTGCCAGGGCAGAGACTCTGCAGAATGGCTGAGGTGGACAAGGGACCCCTCGAGATCGTCCAGTCCATCCCTCCTGCCCAGGCAGAGTCAGCTGGGGCAGGTTGTCCACAACCATGTCCAGCTGAGTTTTGAGTATCTCCACAGATGGACAGTCCCTAATCTCTCTGACTGGCCCATATCTCACCACTACCAGTAAAAAAAGTGTTTTGTGGTGTTCAGAAGGAATTCCATGTTCCCCTGGATTAACATCTGCAGATTAACATTTATCAGTTATACTTATTGCCTGATTAGCTCCCCTAAATCAGCAGTTCAGAAACATACAGGATAGAAACACTGAACTGGACAAAGTTGCTACTTTTATTGGTAAAATTAATAACTTCTGACTTTATCAGAACTTCTGCAGCTCTAAGAAAAGACTTCTTTGCTTAACAATTCTGCCAGCCCCTTCCCAGCCTGGGGCTCTACCCCTTCCCACGTCACTGCCTCTCCTGTGTGCCAGGATCTTGTCACCCATGACCAAGAACTCCAACCCAGCGAGACGACAGCCTGTCACCAGACCTGCTCCCTGAACAACAGAAGAAAGCTTCCCACTTCTCCCACACCTCTTCCCACCTCTCTGGAAAACCAGCTGTCGTTTCCATCTCGTCCCCAGTACCTTGACTTTCTCAGCCAGTGGGTTCCACCTCTTCCAGAGCAGCCACCAGCCGGACAGGCAGTCGCCGTAGTTGGTGAGGTCGGTCTCGTCGCGGCTGCCCACGTCGATGGCGATCACCACCTTGGCCCCCATGGACCTGGCCACGTCAGCTGGGGTACAGCAGGTGTCAGAGGCCCTGCTGCCCTCCCTGCTGCTGCTCCCATGTGCATACAGGGGTAGATAAACAGATCTATGGCTCGGGTGTATGACCTGAGGTCACACCTGCCTGACTGAAGTGACCATCAGTCCCATCCCGGCAGGGATTCAAAAGCCCTGTGGATGTGGCACTCGGGGACACAGGTTAGTGCTGGGGGAATGGTTACACTCTACAATCTTAGAGAGATCTTCAATCTAAACGATTCTGTGATTCCATATGAATGTGTGCAGCACCTCTGGCCAGACCATTCCCACTCAGGGAGGCTCCATGTTGGGGGAGAGATTCCAGATCCCAAATCCTGCACTGGCCACGGGGTGAGTTCCCACTGCTGAACTGCTGGTGGACATCACTGACAGGTCACATTTTGCTCCAGATCAGTGGGATGGCCTGGCTCTCTGTGAGGCCACCAGCACCCCTGTGAGGCAGCAGGGGACGGGAGGTGGAACACAGCACCAGTGCAGTGACACCACGTTGGGTAAAATGAGAAAGAGCACACCAAACCCACGATAATTCTAACAACAGACCTGGGGGCCTGCAGAGAGAACAAGGGGCAGTGCCTTAACGAGGGGAGTCAGCAGTGCCAGCCCCACAGGGAGAAGGTGGCAGTGGAGCAGAGGCTGGATGTCAGTCTGAGAAAAGCTCTGGGATCCAAGAGAAAGATTCACATTTCAAAGTGGGAGAGAAATGAGGCAACACTTCCTACTTCAAGGTCAGCAAAAGGACAAGCTGCAGCCTTTGGATATGGGTGAGGATTTAGGGAAGCGCCAAGGGAGGGAAGAGAAGGACATGAACCTCACAGAATGAATTTATATTTCTTTCACACCCCCAGAGTCCAAGATAGTTGCAGTTTCCAGAATAGTTTTGCGTAGGAAACCAACAGCTCTGAAGAGCCAATTTAGAGGCTTAATTTAGACACTTCTTTAAATCAGATCTGTTCTGTGAGTTGGATTTATATTCCTGGGCTCGTCCAGTCTATTGTGTATTTCCCACCCAGTGTCACCTGTGTGTCTGCTCTCTGCCCTCTCCAGCTGTGGCAGTGGAAGAGGTGCTTTGGTTTGCAGTTCATGCCTCAGCTCACAGACACAGAGAATGGCAGATGTCATTTGGGGGATCTGTTTTGTGTTATTTCCATTTGTTTTCTAGGTAAATAAAGCCCTGATGGAAAAATACAGTCAGGGTCTGCCAGGAACTTGTAAATGACTGGAGTTGCTCGGGTGGGGAGTCTCTCCTGAGGTTCCTCCTTGTGCACAGTCACAAACGGCAGTGACCCCACGGGGCTCTGCTGCCTTGGCCACCCCTGAGCCACCCACCCTCCTGACTGCA
This sequence comes from Atrichornis clamosus, assembly GCA_013400975.1. NCBI lineage: Eukaryota > Metazoa > Chordata > Aves > Passeriformes > Menuridae > Atrichornis > Atrichornis clamosus. Next base: position 35,103 of record WBMZ01003864.1, read on the forward strand.
GGGACAACCTGACACAAAACACATCCCAAACTCTGGGAATTCACACCCTTAGACCCTCTGGGGTTCAGGCCCCACCCCACATTCCACATCCCTCCTTTGATGGCCCCGTGATTCCCCCCTGCCACGTGCTCTGGGTGACACCAGCCTGAGCAACAAATGCTGTTGCTTTCTCAGAATTATTCCTTAATTCACTGGTACATTTTGAAGAGAAACTCCAAGGTAGACCTTATGTTTGTGGTTTGAGTCCTACTCTCTCCTTTCAGCAAGCACTAAAATAATTCAGAATTAGCTGGGAGTTGTATGTTCAGAACACAGCTATCAAGAAATACTTGGTTAAAAAACCAGTGTTAATAAAGCCATGATAAAGGAAACACCCAGGAAACTGAGAGCAAGGACTCCAGCTAACCAGCACGAGGTTAAAGGTGTCTGTGAGATTTCTCCTTGTTTCCTTTTTAGGGAAAAAACCAAGAGGCCCAAGGTTTGCAGGCTATTTGATGGGCAGTTGTAGGAATCTCCTCCCCCCTGAGCCGTGCTCCTACCTGGCAGGTTGTTGATGTAGCCTCCATCCATGAGGAGATGGCCATCCTTGGGGTCACAGAGGGGAGGCATGTACCCCGAGAGGGACATGCTGGCACGGACATACCTCCACAGGGAGCCTGCAGGGAGGGCACCAGCATTAATTACCCTGCATTAATTACTGCCATGCAATGGGGAGGCTGGTGCACTCATTAAAATAATCAAGAGATAGAGGCTTTCCTCAGAATGCTGTGAGGAAGTTATTAAAGCAGTTTATTATCTTCTGTATCATAACCCTGGCTAAGGAAAAACAAAGATATGCAGATATCAGGCAAAGGCCCCAGAACCCACAGTTTTAAGTTCATTACTCATATTTACTGCCTTCAAGGAGATCTCAGCATATTCCTGACTGCAGGGAACATCAGAGCTTTGTGGAGCTGAGGCTGATGAGGGAAGGAAAAGGTTTCTCCTGAGGACAGAGGCATGGACACAACAAGAGCAGCTAAAACCACTGTGTTCCACAGAGATCCACAAACCCCTGGCATGTGGCAGGGCCTGAACCTGAGAAATGCATGCTGTGGAAGCCCCAAAATTCAATTCTCCCTCCTCTGTAACAAGCAAACATTTTCACTTGTGAAACCACTGCAAATGCCTAGTGGGGATCATTATCTTCTCTTGAGCCATTTCTGTTACTGCTGTAAGGAACAGTTATAATCCTTTAAGCTGTTAGAAACAAAGTTCAATCAAGTAGAAATGGATTGGATGTGTTTCCTGTAAAACATTCTGCTTTAAGGCTCTTACACACTGATTTTTCTCTTAACATTTGCATCAGCCAAATTGGGAAGACACTGCATTTCCACAGGCCAAGAGTCTTGTCTGAGAAGTGAATCTTTAAAATACCAGGAATAAGTGAGCCTTGCAGTGCTAACTCACTGCTCAGTAATTAACTGCTTGGTGCTTCAAACAGCAGCTCTTCCCAGCACACTGGGAATTGATTTTTTTCTTTTCTTTTTAAAACAGATAACAGCTCTGTTTCTAATTATAACCTCAGCACTCCTGCTGTTAGCACAGGTTAATACTGGCAGATTTGGGGTTTATTATTAATAGTTTTAGTGTAACTTCCATCCAAGGAAAATGCTGACTTGTGTTACACCTCACAGACCAAACCAAGATGGGAAATGGCAGCAGCTGGGAACTTAATTTAACTTCATCCAGTGGAGATGACTGTAACATCCTCCAGCTGATTTTTATCCTTAAACTTCCACAGGGACAAGCAGCTGGATGGAGTGAGCTTCCTAACCTCAACTGGTTTAACCTGCTGTGGAACAGGAATACAAAACCTCTGAGAAGGGTTAATCCTTTTTCTGCTTGTTTTAGCTGCCCTGGTTGGCCCTGATCAAAGCCCAGAGTCCTTCAGCAGCTCCATAACCCCCCGGAACAGCAGGAATGGACAGTCTGACCTGTGCCAGCTCCAAGGACAAACATCAAATGTGGCAGCAAAGGCTGCAGCTCCCCAGGGAGTATCTGGGGCACCTGGAGGTCTGTAGGGTCTGCACTGCAGTCTGAGTCACTGCCCTGTTGCCCCAGATGGACAAAAGCTGAAGGCAGGATCCCACAGGGACTGGGATCCTTCCCCCCTCTGCACTCAGTGAGAAACAAAAGGACTGGCCACAAATGAGGCCCTATCCCAGCCCCTGCCTCAGGCAGGGCCTGTTCTTTGGGAAGACACCTTCATTTATGGGGAACTTGAATCTTAAAAGGTTTTGGTTGCATTAAATGTGATTTATGGCCAAAACACCTGCACTTCACAGGATGTTTTAAGGAAACAGAATGGTGCCAGTGGACCCATTTTCTCCTCAAAGAGTAAATAGAGCATCTCATTTGATTCCTTCCCCACAGCCCTGTAAGTTGTTATCTGTGTACAGCCACAGATTGGTGCTCAGCAAGGAACAGAGAAGGGAGAAACTAAAAGACAAATTTAAAGGTGAGAAAAATTCCAGGAATAGGGGGTGACCTTGATGTCTCACATCATGATTTAGGGCCTGGAGAAGGCTATCTGCACACTCACCATCCCTGTGGACCCTCATGGCTGAGGCAGTGATGTCAGTGGTGATGGTGAAGTAGGGAATCCACAGATCCTGCAACAGAGGAGTCCCAGTTTTACTAAATCCATAACCTTGCACTCAACTACACCTGGCACACACCAAAGCAACAACCTCTGGGTCTTACCAGACAGAGCTACAGTCACACACCTGCATGGATGGATAAAAACCCTCAGACCTGCACTTAAATTCATAAATTTGTCTCTTAGGCAAACAATTCATTCAGAATCAGACAAAAATTCTCATTTCCTTTTAGTAAAAGCAAGAACCCCTTATATAATTCAGGTGAAGTGGTGGGAGGGGTCTGATGGTCACTCTCATCCAAAGGGATCCCGAGGATGTTTAGTGCTGGAGAACAACACAACGGGAAGACTCACCTTTCATGTTTGGTTCTTACCTAAATCACTCAACACCTGCTGCTCTTGGCCCACCCTGGGGACATGGCACTAAGCAAGAGAGACCTTTGATCTCAACAGTTTGGCCACTGCATGCACAAAAATGGTTCCACTCAGGCGCTGTTTGTCCCCTGTGCTGAGCAAGTCTCTCCAGGGATGGGAGACTTCCCCCAACCCCAACCTAAGCAGAGCCAAGTCCCTGAGACACCACAGGGAGCCCAGGGCAGAGAGAAGACCTTGATTCATGGTCTTTTGACTGAAAAATATTCAATTTCTACCTCCTGGTGATGGAGCCAGGGGCCATTTCAGCAGGAAATGCAAACCCAACGTTTTCTGGCATCAAAGAGGACAACACCAAACTTTGGAGCGTTGGCTACAGGAACAAAGGATCGTGCAAGGTAGATCTCCAAGAAGATCCTGAGATCCTGCAGGATAACAGATCCTGAGATCCCTGAGATGCTGCAGAGTAACACAGCAGTGGGGCGTGTGGAACAGAAGGAGAGTGAGACACAAGAAGAGTGGCCAAGCCAAGAGCTTTAAAATTTTAATCACCGGGGCCAGACCAAAGCACCCAGCCCTGCTCCTGGCAGGGGAAGTTCCCACTCTGGTTTCAGCCGTGTCTGCACTCCCATCCCACCAGCTGGGAAGGGCAAATGGGAAGGTGACCTCCCAAGTGTGCAGGGGGTGCTGGAGAGGGGCAGTTTTGGAAAGTTTCCATGGTGTCTGCTGACACGGTAGCTGCAAAGGGGAAGGAGAAGGATTTGTTTGAGTAAACTGAGCTTCTGCCCAGAGAACAGCTGATACTGCTCTGTCAATCAGAAAAGCTGAATCACGACTGAAGAGGAAAACCTGCCCTCCCACGCAGCCTTTGTTCACTGGACATGGTGTCTGGGCCTTCTCCAGCACAGCTCTGACAGGCCTTAAGCCCAAGCCTAAGGTGGGTTTGGCCTCCAGGACCAGTCAGAGCTGGAAGCCCTCCCTCACTGGTCAGGCTGCAACTCCTGCTGTGATTTCTGTGCTGCTCAATCTGAAGTTCTGCACTGCCAAGAAGCAGGGGTTTTCTGGTGAGTTTGATCTCTTCAGCAGCTCTGCAAAGATGTTGGGACTGGGGAGGACTCAGATGCTGCACCAGGATCACAACCCTGGTGTAAATGTCAGAGGAAAGGGGATGAATAAAGTGTGATTACAAGAGTATTAGGGTGCTTCTCCATGCTGAAGATATTCTGGTTATCTCAGTGCATCAACCACATATTAAGAAAAAATAGGGAAATGGGAAAAGAAGCCTCTCTGACACCTCCTTTCACGTTCATGCAAACACCTGCACGAAGCAAACTAACCCAAGCCCTCCCACACAGCAATAAAGGCTGCACTGCTCAGGGATTGTTCCACTGATTTTGGAACAGAGCATCATTCAAGTCTGAAATAGGACTAAATAAAAGTCTTGTCTGATTCCTCACACCCGAACCCCCAGCTGAGATGATTTACAAGGGCATTTTGGCATGGGGATATAAATTCTGGAGAATAAGAATTCCAGAGGCTGGTGTTCTCACAGAAGGATGGGTAATTTGAGAGGAAAATAGCTCTATTTCTTGAGAAATTGCTTTTGAGCACCCTGCCCTGGGTGTCTGTGTCCAAGAGCCCCATGCTGGGTTTCCACATGCTCTCTGAGGGGCTCACAAGGATGATCCCTGCTTGGGAAGTGCCCGTGGCTGGAAGCAGTGACGGGGTTTTTGTCACCAGGACTCCCCCACGAGCAGCCCTGCTGGGAATCAGGAGCCACCCACGTTACAAGGGTTGGCAGAGAGCAAATTTCAGAGAAAATGGAAACCTCCCTTTCAGTGTCAGAAATAACAGCTCAACGCAAGCGTTCCTGCTCCTGGCTCTGGTGTGGGAGAGGGGTGAGGACTCCTGTGGGAAGCACAGGGGTGTCACCTCACAGCTACAGGAGCAAAAAGGAGGATGTGGCCCAGTGCTTCTAAATTTTAAGCTTTTCTAGAGCCACGAGGGTCAGTACCCAGCCCAGCCCCTTGGAAGCAGGAAGCTCCCAGGTTTTCCTGCAATCACTACTCCAGGAAGGAGCAGTTGTGGCCAAGCATCCAAACACAACCTCTGCTTGTAAGGCTGTAATTAACCCTTATTGATACAAATTTCCAGTTGGAAACCATTGCTGCCCACCCAAACCCGGTCCAACCAGTGAGAAAAGATGGATGTTTGCAGTTTGGAAGCTTTAAATACTTTGAGGAAACATTTGTTCAAGGCCTAATGTTCCTGGTTCAGCTCCTGTTACTTTCTCAGTCACCCTTTCAGCTCCCAGTTCCCTCTGTCCAGTGCCAGGACTGGTTACCCCACACTCATAGTGGGAATTGCAGTGAGGAGTAACTCCCTCTTTCCTGGCCCAGCTACACCACATTTTTCCTTATTTATCTGTGTCTTCCCACACGAGGAAACCCTCAGGCACGGATGTGGGGCTGTGATGGTCAGCACAGGTGCACAGAGATGATGCTGTTGGATGCCTCAGAACTGGATTTCTCTTGGACAAAACCTTCCTGTGTCTGCAAGGGTAGAGCAGAATATGCAACTACAGCTGTTAAAATTCCTAAGGGAAGGAACCTGCTGCATCTCAAAAGGGAAGTACAATAAACTGACTGCTGGAATCCAAAGCAGGGGTAAGAGAGAAATGGCCTCAAGCTGCATCAGGGGAGGTTTAGGCTGGACAGCAGGAAAAATTTCTTCATGGAAAGGGTGGTCAGGCACTGGAACAGCTGTCCAGGGAAGTGGTGGAGTCCCCACCCCTGGAGGGATTTAAAAGCTGTGTGGATGTGGCACTTGGGGACATGGGTCAGTGGTGGCCTTGTCAGTGCTGGGGGAACGGTTGGACTCAGTGATCTCAGAGGCCTTTTCCAACCTCAATGATTCCATGATTCTCTAAAACCTACTTGTCTCCAGCACCATCCCCTCTGCACAGCAAACTGCTATTTTAAGCCACATGATGATTAATCACTTACTTTCATACCTCCACTTAGGTAGGGAATGTTTGGGATTATTTTTACCAAATATATTTAAAATATATACAGTGTTAATTTGCTACATGATCTTTCATCACAAGGATGCAAACCCAGGAATAATTTGGTTAAAATTGCAAATGAGGTAAGACTGCAGGGCTACCCAAACACTCTCTAAGCTGAGTGATCTAGGAAGACAAACACTGATAATATATTTACAATCTGCTGCTGCTGAGGGATGGAGGAGAGGTGACTTCCCAAGGTGACTCTTAGCTCAGACCATACAACACCCAGCACTACAAAAAGGTCACCAAGTGCAAACCAGGACACAAAGGACTCTGCCATTATTGCAGTTTTCACTAGGCTGCCCAAAAAGACTCACTCCAGCTTCAAAACTAAAATTTAAAGAAGTCAAACCCACTGCAACCCAATTCAAGCCCTTCTCTGGTATGCCCTGAAGGTCTCTGAGACCTGATTTGCAGAAAAATAATGATGAAACAGTCTCAGCCATCCTCCTTCAGTGTCACAAATTTCACTTCTTCTCTCAGACAATGGGATCTCTTTGTAAAACAGAAATAGCTACAAATAATCTACAACTTGTGTTTTTAAATCCACCAGAAAGAAGAAGCTCCTTCCCGTAGTCATGTAACACCACATTCACAGTTTCACCATGTTTTCAGTCACCCAACAGCTCCAGATTTCCTATTTGCATGGAAAAAAGCTATTTCTGCTCCAGCAGAACACAAGGACATCATTTCCTATCCATAAGGTGAATAAACAACCTACCTCTATCTGCTTATCTTTGAAGATGTTGTTGATGCTGTTGTTAAAAGCTGCTCCAGAAAACATAGAGGTGATTGGATATGTCAGGTCTAGAATAGTCTTAAACACCGAGTTCATGACCTAAAAAGAAGAAGAAAAAAGGCATTTCAAAGCTAAATTTGTGCCAGAATCCATATGGATGTGTGCATTAAGGGCTGCAATTCCAGAGACATCGTATTCCAGAGTTTAGAGCCAACATGCTGGAAGCATCACAAGTGCAGAAAGTGTTGAGGGGACAGAAATACAACTGCAAAATGTGCAACCAGGAGCTCCTTATGTGGTAAATAAATGTAGAGCCCAAAGCAGCAGCACCCCCTGCAATCAGGCCCTGCCAGAACGTGCATTGCATGGCTTCCCTTGTGCCCCAAAATCAGCCCCAAAGCAGCGTGTCCAGCACAGGTCTCAGCCTTTGCACGAGGACATGATGGTACAGCTCCGTCCTTTCTATTTCTTTTCATTAAAATAAGAAGTTATGAATTATCTTCCTCTCCACCATCCTTCCCACAGTGCCTGCAGGTCAGCGGCGTGGGAAGGAAACCATAAATCCATATTGGAGGGATCCATTCCTTCATCCATCTCTTCTCCCTTGGGGATCACACGTAAGTTTTCTCCCAGACTCGAAGCCTTTCCCTGCCTCAGTGTAAGCACTTGGAAACTCATGCCTGGGATTCTCTGGGACTGCAGCAAGGTTCAGCCAGGCACGTGTTAAAGAGCTTTAAACACTTTCTATGTGTCAGGGGCCATTATTTGTCATTCCCAAAGTGAGTTATTGGGATTTGTTACGGATCAGCATTGAAGTGCTACAGGCTCTCAGCACCAGCCAGGAGAACCAAACCACATCAGGTTGTCTAAAGCACTACAGGTCCCTGAACACCAACCTTTCTAACTGAACTCAGTTCTTCTAACACAAATATACTGGAATTAGGCTTTCCTGGGTGTCTTTTTTTCCCATTTCAACAGCATTAACACACCTATGGAATAAGAGTCATACCTACTAACCTACCAGAGAAAATGATGAAAATCCCTAAACTTTATGGCATTATGGCATTGTATTTGCCCATAATCAGGCCACTGCTGTCAAATCCTAATAAATCTTAGCAAAATTCAATGTTTAGTGTATTACATCACAAAGATAAAAGCAGCCCCAAAATCCCAATGAATTCCTTCCCAATTAAAGAGGGCTTCACTGGATTAAATATTTCTATGAGATGAAATATTTTCTCTCTCTACATGTGCTCTGAGATTTAACAAACAACTTCACAGAGAACAGGGCATCTGTACCCAGGCACAGACACGGAACAGCCTCAAACCTGCCAGCTGTTAAAGCAGCTGTGAGCAACATCTGGCCTTGGCTTTACTCTAGCACTGATTTAAAGAGCAGCAGGATCAGCCAGCATTGCCATGTCCAGCTGCTTTTAAATGCATATTTGGGATCTGCCCAGAGAATACACGTGCAAGGATAAAAAAAGATCATTAAGGACAAGTATGTGAGCAGGAAATGTGGGGGAATGTAGAAGCCTGAGCACAAACCCAATTATGAACCGTCAGCTTCATTCACATCTTCATTTTGGGTTTGATGTGCTGAGGACAGTGTGCCAACCTAACTATAGACTGCTACCCACAGCTTCAGAGGGAAATGGAATTAGTGCTGCACTTAAAATAGAGATTAGGTCTCTGACAGTAGTCAGAATGATTAAATCAGGGGAAGAGGCATTTACAAAAAGCCCTTTATTTAATACTGAAGGAAAGTCTCTCCCACTCAGCACCAACCATTTGGGCTTCCCTTGTTGCAAAGGATATTTATAATGCTGAGCCTCTGCATTTCTCCTGAAACCAGTGCTCACAGTGGTCTTGCCATGGACAAAATACTTCTAATTAGCAGTTATTTCTTAATATTCTCATTTCTCAGACCTGGAAGATGCCCTTTAGCTGACGCTGATGGCCAGCAGCCTCCCTCAGCCTCCCCAGAATAGCTGCTACGACAGAATAGCTGTTCCCCAGAAAAAACACATTAAAGATCACCCTCTGGAAAGGCAGTCGAAGCCTTCTGGCTCTCCTTCACTACAGGAGCTCAGGAATCAGCTCCAGCAGCTCCAAGGGCTTCAGTTCCAGGATGGGAAGCCCAGCCCTGAGCCAGGCCTGCCAGTGCTCTCAGGGAGAGCAGTCATGGAATCACGGAATGACTTCTGTTGGAATGGACCTTAAAGCTCATCCAACCTGGCCTTGGACACTTCCAGGGATGGGGCAGCCACAGCTGCTCTGGGCACCCTGTGCCAGGGCCTCACCACCCTCACAGGGAAGGATTTCTTCCTAATTCTTCATTAATTTCTCATGAAGTTTCATTTCTACAGCTCTACTGCAAGATGAGCTTTCTTTCCAAAAAGACCTTCAATCCTGAAATAATTTTTAAAAGCCACCCTGGAATATAAAGCAGCTTCAGTAGGAAGGGACAAGGTGCTGCCCACAGAAGGACAAGAGCAAATGCATGTGATGATGGACAAGAGGAATTTTCAGCTCTGGCTGTTTTGTCCTTTGATGCAGAATTGTAATAAACTGGTGTGAAAAACCAAGATAATCCCAGGATTTTTCAATGTTCCTGAGTATAAAAAACACCCAAGGTTATGGGAAAACTTATGCAAGAACAAAAATTTCAAACATATCCAATATTTTTTAAATTACTCAGAAGAACATCCAGATTTTCTTTAGTGCCTTCTCAGCATCCACCTATAGAGTTTCAATGAAACAAAGAAAGGAATTTGCAGAGAAAAAAAATGTTAAAGACAAAATAAAAACAACTCAGTGCAACAGCTTCAGGTAAACAGCACTACAGGGATAGATTTATGCTGAAGGCAAGAATTACAGATCATGGAAGTTCAGATTTAAAGGTAAACCATTAAGAAATGTAAGAGCTAAAGAAAATTAAACTGATTCCATCTGAGACACCACAGGCACCTCTGAATCAGGTAAAGGAGAGAAGCAGGTAAGAAAAGGTCTGCTTAAATCAGATTCAGCCATTCTGATCCTGTGACATTAAATATCATCAGCTGACAGGATCACTGCAGGGGCCAAGCAAGATGGTTTGGGACATTTCAAAGCACCAGGGATGCTGGGATTTGGCATGCAGCCTTTTATTTGGATTTCTCAAATTCCAATATCTGAGTTAATTTCAACACTCCGAATAACACAACTGAAATGTTAAATATGAACCATCAGGTATTGTCTGAAAGCAGATTTTTTTTCCCTTAATACCTCTCAATATAACAAAATGTTAAGGTTTAACAAAAACACATCCAGTACTTTTGTCTTCTGTGGTAAATCTCCTCAAATGCAGAATTCCCTCTGCAAGGCAACCAGAGGGAACATCCCAGACAAGGGAAAAGCTGCCCTGCTTTAATTGCTGTGAGCCTGGTGAATAAAACTTCCCAACTGGATGATAAAGTTTTAAAGATGCAATTAAAAAGTCCCAAAGCTCTGCTGTGCCCCTGGGCAGGGTGACACTGTCCTCGAGCAGCTGGAGGTCACCCAGGGCAGGATCTCTGCAGCTCATCCACCCAAGCTGGACAATGATTTTCCATTCATTAATGCTCCATCTGCAATGAACGTCTGAGGTTTTTTTGGATTCACTGGATGTGTTAAAGCTGCTTTAGCTCGTGGGACTTTCTGCTGGGCCTGCCCCAGTGCTGAGGAACAGCACCTGAGCCTCACCCCAGGCACTGGGACCACTGACCTCCTCTGGTCAGGAGGGATCTTTCCCAGACCATCCTGCCCTTTCTTCATGCCCGTCCAGTTTGGCAACGTTTCCCTGCCCAGCTCAGTGTTTGTTTGCAGGCCTTGGAGCTGCTGCTGTACAGAAGGTGCAGCACAGAAACAAAATCAGAGAGTGTGGGATAAAAAGGGATTTACAACACACTGCTCCTACTCATGATGAGTCAGTCTCCCTCTGATTCCCACTGCTGGGCATCCTCCCCTCCTGAGCCCCACACGGGTCACAGGCTGCCTCTCCACACTCCCAAGCCATCCTCGACCTGCACCAGGTCCAGCTGGGCTGGGGGTGTGGGCTGGGATCACCTGGAATGGCAGAGAACAGCTTGTTCCTCAAAATAACACCTGGCACAGGTCAAGAGGAGCAGATCAGGGAGCTGAGAAAGGGGCTCAGCCTGGAGCAAAGGAGGCTCAGGGGGGCCCTTCTGGCTCTGCACAAGCCCCTGACAGGAGGGGACAGCCAGGGGGGATTTGGGATCTGCTCCCAGGGAACAGGGACAGGAGGAGAGGGAACGACCTCAGGCTGTGCCAGGGGAGGGTCAGGTTGGATATTGGGAAAATCACTGAAAGGGTTTTCAAGCCCTGGCACAGCTGCCCAGGGCAGTGGTGCACTCCCCAGAGGTGGCACCTGGGGACCTGGCTTAGTGGTGGCCTTGGCAGTGCTGGGTGGACTTGGTGATCTTGCAGGTCTTTTCCAATGGTTCTATGGTTCCATGGTTTAAAGAGGAATATCAGGATGCAGTCTAAGAGCAGCTTGGCCTGGCCCAGCTGAGGCTGCTGCTTCTGCCTCCCCCAGCCCTGGGCCAGCCCAGCTCCCTCTGCAGCAGCAGCTCAGGGGGCTGAGCTGGGTGAGAATTAACACGAGAGGGAAAAAACCCAGGACTAATTTCTGGCCAGATCACTCATTAAACCACAGGATCTCCCAGTGTGCCAGCGGCAGAACCTCACGATTGCACGGTCAGAACCCCCAGATTTATTTGAGCTGTCAGTGCCACCAGACAGAGACAGACAGCAGAGTGTCCCCCCCAGGCAGCCCTCACCCCATTAGGAGCAGCTTTTTAGCTACACACTCCTATAACCATATTCCTTTCAAAGAGTATTCCATTCTTTGTGAAACATTTATACTTTGAGATATTAATCCTCAAATTAAAAAACCCAACAACCTGCAAACACAAAAGTTTTGGCTTGTTTGCTTTGCTGGTTAAACACAGGTAGAGAAGACACACAGAGATAATAAATAGTAAGTAGTCTGACTGGGATTTTTCATATTTCCCCCTGTATTTTGACAAGAGTCATTTATTTCTCTGCTGCTTCATTAGGTCCAGAAAACACATCCCATTAAAAATATCCCTTCTCCCAGCACCAAGTGTACAACTAGAGCTATGCTGATTTCTAAAAATACCAAAAAGGGAAATAGCTGCAGGACAAACCCAGCATTTAGTCTGATGGATTAAACAGACACATAAGAAAAGCTCAGAGTTAGCTAATCCATCGCAGTGAACACATTTCCAAACTGCCCCCAGGCTGGAAAAGCCAGGCTGCCAGGTCCTGCACAAAGAGCCCTCAGCAATAACCTTCAGCAGCACAAGTTCACAGCTCCAGAGGAGCAGGATCAGCAGGTTCTGGAGCAGGGAATGCTCCAGCCTTTCTGCACTGGCTGAAGGAAGGAGACCCTGGAGCATCTCTTGCACAGCCACCACCAATGCTGCTCTGGGGACAGCAGGGAAGGTCCTGCAGCTTTGGGACATGGGAATTTGGGGGTTATCTGATGGATGTTTCACCTCTCTCATTCTCAGTCCCTTCAAGTGGATCTTCCAAGAATCCCCAACAAATCTCCTGGCTGTTTCCCACGTGCTGGGGCTCCTTTCCCCTCTCCCTGCTCAGTCTGCTACACCATACAAGAGTCAGTAACTCAGAAAAGCCACTGATAAAAGGATTTATAATCCCCCAAACACTCTGTGCATTCAGGGTGATCTTAGAGAGGGGGTTTCATGGCTCTTTTCAGTTTGCAGCCCTTCTGCTGGACACTGCTGGTACCAGAGGAAAGGGCCTCAGACACCGCAGGCTTTGCTTTTGCCCTTCTCAAACCCTTGGACAATTTCTGGGTTGGACGTGGACCTGCCAGAACACTCATGAAAGACCTCATGAAAATCCATTGTTCATTAATAAGATGAAATGTTTATTCCTCCCTCTACTTACTTGCAGTTTTCAAGGCAGCACCACCTGAAACAGCCCCAGGCTAGGCCAACAATTGCCTCTGAATTTGTGAAACATGCTCTGAGATTTGCACTTTGTGTCCAAAAGTTAATCAACAGATTAAGTGCCTTCATTTCATCTTTAACTGTTCCTGGTAAAAGTGATTGTGACTCCAGCTGCACAGGGGGGATCTGACAAGTGAACAAACTAGAAGAGAATTCTCTGGGAAATGCACAGAGGAAAATTCCATGGCTGTAGCCTAACCAAGGGCTGGGGGAGAGGGCAGAGAGAGCCAAGGAGTGCTGGGGGCTGGGAAAGCTTTGCAGGGAGGTATCAGCACACACTCAGGTGCTGCCCTGTAAGCATTTGAGGGTGACCAATGTGGGAAACAGGGAGGTTAAAGGGGTGTCTGACACAATTCAGTGCAGTTGGTTTTATGTCTTTAATCTCAAGACACCCCCAGCTTTGTGATTCCAGCTAACTGCTCTGGATCATAAACAGTTTATGTTTTGGGTGCTTCCCAAAGCCAGCCTGGCACAGGCACTTCTTAAATAAAAAGCACAAAATCCATATTCCTCTGGCAGGCAGTGATGGGGAGGTGAAGCAGTCTCACAGTGTTCTGCCCACCAGGACAGCACAAACATCCCAGGGCCTCCATCTGTGTTTTTATGCCCCAATCTGTATTTTAATGCCCCAGACAATGCAGCTTCCAAAGTAATGGTCTCTTACCAAGAGCAAGCAGATTTTGTTGCAAAGTCACGGGAGATTAGAAGACCCTTGGGAGACATAAGCAGTGTCCATGTGCCAATGTCAGGCTCCTATTCCCCCTGAAACCCAAGATCTAAGAATCTTCATCTCATTTAGAAAAGTCCCCATGTTGCTTCGTTTTCAGTAAGAAAATCTACAAGAAAATGTGGTTTTAATATGAACAACACAAAGTTGTAACCAGTAAACTTCAGAAAGAACCCTCACCTTCAGTCAGGCTGAACCAGAGTCACTTGGGACAGTTTTTATCCAACATCTGATCAATAAATAAAACCAAGGCCAGGTTGGACAAGGCTTGGAGCAACCTGGGATAATGGAAGGTGCCCCTGCCCATGGCAGCGGTTGGAATGAGATGATCTCCAAGGTCCCTTCCAACCCAAACCAGTCTTTGATTCCATGATAAATAAATTCACCCACTGAAGTCACTATTTAAAACAACCTTCCCCAAACTTGGGTTAACTTTGAAAGTAAGATTTTGTTGGTATTAAATATTGAAAGTTAAGAATTTCTCCTGACCCAGAGTCCCACCAGTGTGGAGTGCACAGGCTGGACCAGGAATGACACGTTTGGTAGTTATTTAGAGAAGGATTACCTCTGTCACTCAGTTCCACTGACAAATGACAGCATGTGAGAAAGAGAGAGAATTACACAAAAGAGAAACACATTTGTTGAGAGCTGGAAAGGAAACAGGTCCCAGCACATAAAAAGAAGAGATAAAACAAAGATAACCACAGGTGAGCACACTGAAACAACATCAGTCTGCACTGACAGCGTGACCAGAGCTAAGTCAGGCAGTTGCCTCCTGCCTGCCTGGACATGGGGCAGGCAGCAGCTTTTCCAGGTGCTCCATCAGTGCCAGGCAGGGCTCGTTCCGTGGCACTGACACGGAATTTCAGGAGGCTGCACCTTCCTGGGGTGCTGCTTGTGCCCTGCTGTGCCTGGGCTCTCCCCCCACGTGAGGAGGGAAGTGCAGCATTCCCAGTGCAGGGAAGTGCAGCATTCCCAGTGCTTACCATGGCCCACTGGCGAGCTTTGATCCTCATCTGGTTGTAGCTGCGCTCCTCAGCGTACAGGGCGCTCATGAAGGCGCCAATGGATGTTCCCCCAATCATATCCACGGGAATTCCAGCTTCGATCAGCGCCCGGATAACGCCCACCTGGGAGCAGCCCCTGTGCCAAGGGAGGAAAAGGGAAAAAAAAAAAGCCACTGTCAGACAAGCAGTCATTGAAGGAGTGTAAAGACATGAATGGTGCCTTCTAAGGAAGCCGAGCCCGCGCCAGCTGAGCTGCCAATCTCTTGCTAAACAAGCCCCAGTGCCAGGAACAAACATTATGAATGCAGGAATCTTCCAACAGACTCCCAGAGGATCCGAGGGAACACGACCACGCAGCCTGGCTTCAGTGGGAAAGGCAGTGGGATGAGAACAGCCAAGAGCTGAGCCAGTGGATGGGCGAGGGGAACGTCAGCGTGGGTTTGAGGGAGAGAAATCTGCTGGGGTCCTTCCAAAGCAGCCAGCAAGGGCTGGGTTTCAGAACCCTTCCCACAAGTTTCTTTTCCAGTGATTGTTCACAGAAACTGAGCCAGCCTGGGATAATGGGAGGGGGCACCACATGGATTAATAATGAATTTGAAGATGGAAACAAAGAGCAAGCAGAGGCAAACAGCAGTGAGAGCGCAGAGGTTGAGTCTGCACAGAGCCAGGAGAGGGGCAGATGAGGAGGCAACGTTTGAGGATGATACAAATTCCTTCAGGAGAGGAAATGTATTCCTTGATTTCAAGTGCAGAAGGATTTCTGAACAACAATGGAGTCAAGTGATAAACAACAGATGAACCTCAGTGCGGATGGGACAAGGGGAAAACAGAAGCAGCAATGCCCCTACAGCAGCCAGCTCTTATCCAGCTCTGCTCACATGGATTTGGGAACCCCTGGGGATATTCCCTGAAAAATATTAACCTACTGTTCAGTGCAAGTTCGAGTGGCCAATCAAGGAGACCAGAATAAAACACAAAACATAAGAACACACATCCAGCATTTGGAACACTGCAAGCAAGCTCAGACTTCTCACCCCCAAAAAAAGAGCAGAACTGAAAAATGGCAGAGAGAGGCACAAAAGATGACCAGAATATGGGATGGACTTCACACGAGAAGAAGATAAACTCAAATCACTGACTGGGGAGGATCCTGAGTGATGGGAGACATGCAGAGCCAGCAGTGATATCACCATGCAGGGATTTTAATGGAAAGGAAAGAATTTGCAGACAGGTGTACACAGAGCACGAACTGGGGAAACCACTGTTACCACATGCTGAAGGGGTCAAATCACAAACGGATTTAAATGTGGAAAGGATGAATCAAAGGTACCAGGCTGTCAGTGGCTACTAAACATGACAAATGGGAGGTGCAGGCTGGTGTTCTGGACGCTCAGAAACTGCTAATGGCTGCAAATTTCTGAAGCAATCACTGCTCCCCACCATCAGAAATGACAGAGCAGAGGTGGAACATTTGACCTGATCCGAGGAACATCTGATCAAATCCGATCTTTTATTTCCTAGAGGGAGAGGGATCCCTGTCCATCCTACAGAACCATTACAGAACCACAGAAAACTGCAGTGGAGGCCAATTGCCTTCCAAGCAGCCCACAGCTACAGCCTCTGCTTTCAAATGCTTTGTCCAATTCATAAAAAGCACTTCAATGAGCTCATCCCACCTGGATGGATGTTTTGCAGTGTAAGCCATACAGTAAAAAACCTCCCTTTTCCCATTTCCATCCCATTTTCTGTCCCCCAGGGTTTGCTCTATTTCCACCCTCCTTCCCCTGGCTGTTTACATCCTATAAATACTTGCTAACAGCTGCCAAGTCCACCGTAGGTGTCATTTGGCCAAGCTATGCTGAACACATTCTTTCCATCCAAATAAATCCCCTCCAGCTGCTGAAATGCTCTGGGACAGGTTTGTGGTTATACTGGTGTAAATGACTTCAATGACAGATCCTTGCTGCAGAAAATGGCTCATTTCACTTTCCTCTCCAACTTCTCCTTCCCCTTTTCTCCTACTGCTTCTTCCCATAAGATGCCCTGAGTTAAGGGAATTATCCTGCCAGAGGAGCCCATTGATTTTAGGCTTTTAGAGTGCAGCTATTTTTGCACTCTGCTGCTCGTGCCTGGCACTTCCCACTGCCTCAGCCCTGATATTCCACCAAGGAATAGTCCTTACCCCACTGACCTGCTCTCTGGAGACAGCCTACAACATGTGCCTTTCTTAGGACAGGGGAAGTACCTTAAAGCATTTCCTACTTGGAGGACAATTTTTAACAGGCCAGGAGTAGTTCCAGACTGGGTTCTCTCCCTTTAACTGTTTCTCCTGATCCATGCATCCATAAAATACGAGGGATTTGATGTGATCACTCTGGATTTGTTCCTAATTTGCTGCACAATGCCTTTGAATGAATAACAAAAGATCGTTATTACTTTTATTGGCAAGTCGTGCCCTCCTTGTGCATCCACAGAGTCCCTGCCAATATCCAGCCAAACGTGTGACAGCCACAGATCTCCAACAGATCCATTGATCCTAAAGCACTGGCCCCCAAGATGGCAATCAAAGTCCTTCTCTTGCTTGTAAAGGGAGCTGACTAAATTATGCTTCATTTATACACAACCACAAAGCTGATTCTTCCAGCTCCAAGGAGCAGGAGTATTCACAACAGAATTTGCAAACTAAATCCTGAAAAAAGGAAATGTACCTGAGCCCCCGCCTTTTCTCCAGATACCACTCGGCCTCCTGAGGTTTTTTTGCCCCCATAAATGGGGTTTTTTTCCCCTCTCCCTACAGCTTTTAGGCCATCAGTGCCCCAGCCACATTCCTACAGGAGCCTCCTCTCCTGGGCACTCCTTCCCAGCTCCACAAACACGGGCAGGCTGCCAAGGGGAGCGTGTGCCAGAGCGGGCGCCCTGCCAGGCGCTCACAGCCCCCTCTGACAGCATCCCAGTGCTCCCCAGAGCTGCAGTGGGCAGCTCCCAGCCTGCAGCTGAAGAGGAAAAGAAGCTGAAGCCAGGAGCAAGATCCATGTTAACAGCCAGAGGACTAGTGCAGAAAAAAAACCCAGGGGTTGTACACTTCTTGTAATACCAGGGCCAATTTCACAGGGGACGTGTCCTGGTTTAGGGAAATGTGAAAATACAAGTGTTGGGCAAGAGCAGCATGAAGGGAGGTGGCTCGTGCCAGTGCTGCACCTACACAGCAGTGCCAGCCCGGGGACAGGGAACAGCTCCTGGATGACACGGAGCTGAATGTCACTCACTGCAGAGGAAAGGAACAGGGGAGTGCTATCAGACAGGAGGAGGGAGCATCCCAGCGTGTCCCTGGAGCTGCACATGCAGCTTCCTTCACCCCAAAGCTGCCTGAAGGAGCAGCTGGATGGAGCATCTGCCCTGCCAGGACTAATGCCCGTCCCAGGACACTGACAAGTGACTGAGGACAAATGACCTACAGATGACTTTCAAATCATCAGCATCAGAACCCAAAGATTTGCCCAAGAAGTGCAGTCAGTATCTAAACAGAAGCTCTTTTCCACTGTATTCACCCCCTAGGACAGGCCTGATTCATGAGCACCCTTTGCAGAGAGAGCTGAACCAGCATCACCCAGCTCGAGGAGGAGCTGGAAGCCAGAGCCAAGCTCTGTTCCCAGCTCTGCCACTGCCTCAGCCTGACCTCAGCGAGGCACGGGCTGCTCTGGGCATCAGCTGCCCCACGTGCTGCTTTCTGCACTGCTCCCCAAATCATGTGTTGAAAGAGACCCCAAAAGCAGTGCTGTGCTTCCTAAATTCCAAGCACCATTCCTGCTTTACTACCAATGGTCACAAAGAAGTCACTTGGTCTGTTCAGCCTGGAGGGCACTGAGGGGAGTTACAGTGCACTTACAACTTCTCTGTGAGGGGGAGAGGAGGGGCAGCTCCCATCTCTGCTCCCTGGGACAGGGACAGGACCCAGGGAATGGCTGGAGCTGTGCCAGGGAGGGTCAGGCTGGAGATCAGGGAAAGGTTCTTCCCCCAGAGGGTGGAAGAACTGACCAGGCTCCCCAGGGAATGGGCACAGCCCCAAGGCTGCCAGAGCTCCAGGAGCCTTTGGACAGCGCTCCCAGGGATGCACAGGGTGGGCTTGTTGGGGTGTCTGTGCAGGGCCAGGAGCTGCACTGGATGATCCTGGTGGGTCCCTTCCAACTCGAGATATTCTGTGATTCTGTGAAAGAAATTACCACAAAGCAGGAGAGGAGTTGTGGGGTTGCAGACCTGCTTCCCTAAATACCCCAGCCCAGCACACACACAGAGAGCTCAGCCTTTCCACCAGGAGGTCTTGCAGGAAAATTCCTGCTGCTGAAATGAGCCCCTGCTTTCATCCCCTGGGGAAGTGCTGCTGGCATGTGACTGCAATGCATGAAGGCCAGAGCAGAACTGATAAAAGCAGAACTCCCCTGAGAGCTGTGCATGTGCCAGCTCTGCACGTGCTGCCAGAGCTGGGATTAGACACGGCTCAGGAAGGAGGCAGCGAATGCAGCAGGACGTTCCAGGTTAAAGTGCCAGCAGGAATGCAGGCTGTCCTCCCTGCCTGGGCCAGGGGCTAAGAAAATACAGTCAGTACAAAACCAGAGCCTGTGCACCACAGGCCATGTTTAATACATCAGAAGGTTGTTGTTTTGAAGGAACAACCCGAGCCTGGGAGCAGCCAGAAGAGACACTCATTTTTCAGACCGTGACTAAGCGGGCAGCAAGGCAAGTCTGCAGCTCAACCACCTCCAAAGTCCACTTCAGCTTCAGAAAGGAAGGGCAAGTCCAGCTCAAGCATTCAGCCTCACCACCATCTCTCCTCCTAATTGGCTCAGCAGGATGAAGGAGATTCCCTGAATGCTCTGAAGGAATGTTATTTCCTTTGGTTTAAGAAGGATTAAGGCCGTGGCTGCTGCAGAGCTCTGGTCTCCCACCAAAGCCCCCCTGGAATGGGACACACAGCTTCCTGCACCTCCTTCCTGATGGAGTTATCTGGCAAAGGAGGCAGAAGAATAGAGAAACTGCCGAGGAGACTTTATTAAGCTCCACTAGGTGCTCAACAAACCTGAATTAAAACACCCTCAGAACCTTAAACTCCTGAAGCAGCAAAGCCACAAAACCACCTTTTCCCTGAAAGGGTTGTCAGGCATTGCCACAGACTGCCCAGGCAGTGGTGGAATCACCATCCCTGGAAGGGTTTAAAAGCCACGGGGATGTGGCACTTGGGCACTTGGGTTAGTGGTGGCCTGGGCAGTGCTGGGGGAATGTGGGATTTGATCTTAAAGGTATTTTCCAACCTTAACAATTCCATAATTCTATGAATTTGTATTTACCGTGCCCATTTTAGGGATGTGCAAGAAGTGGTGCATTGGGCAACCACTCCCCCAACTCTACTCTGAACACAACAGAAATAAACTGAAGGTGCCTGAGCTTCCAAGCCCATGGAAGTGGACAGCACATCCCAAAATCCACGAGGTCCAGCACACAGGAACCCACAGGCACTTCTGGGACCAGGATCCCAAAACTGGGGCTGGTGACTGAGCCTGCAGCTCTCAGAGCAACAGATGCAGCTACAACCACTACAGAACCATTGTGTGAGTGGTGGTGATGTTGTAGGTCCTTCTCAGAGTCCTTTCGGAGGTGCTTACTGTATTGGGGTGGGGGGAAATTGGGTCTTGTTTGTATGAAGGGCTACAGAGAAGGGCATCAGGACAGGTGAGAAAAGGAAAAGTCTTTTGTTTACATAAACAGCATTTTCCGGTGTATTCTGTGGCTGATCCTGGCATTGAGTGGCTCAGTCACTGGCTCAGAAATGGAGCAAGTCTGCTCCAAGTTGCCATTGGATCACCTCCAATTGGCACCTTCGAGTTTTTGCAGCAGCATCAATATACCCAAACATTGCTTGGAAATCTAATCCTACTTATATCTTTCCAATAACATTATTTCCCAGCTTTCCTGACCATAAAACTTCCCAGCATCATAAATCTGCCAGAATTATTGCAGTGATTTTCTGCCAGCTCCAAAGGAACACAGGAACCAGACCCCTGCGTTTCTGCTCCTGTGGTGCTACGCGTGCACTTACAGGGAAGTTTCCGATCTTGACAACATTAATTAATTGATTAATCAACAAAGCACCATTCCTAAGATAAATAGAGGGAATAATCCCACATTACTGGGTTCTTATCCCAACATCCAACTACCAGCAGGATCTTTCCCAGCAGTTGCCCTGGAGGAAGCTTTCTTCCTTCCACTGCCCACGTGTATTGATCCAGAGATGTGAATTCTTCCTGTCTTCCCCTCCATTAACAACAGTCTCATTCCATCCTCCCACTTAGCTTTGCCCTCAGATTCCCACCATCTCCTTAAAGTCAGAGCTAAGGAGCCAATTCCCTCTGGCCTTGCATTGCTGCAGAGATCACACATGCACCCTGTGCCAGGCAGGCACATCTGGCAGAAAAAGCATCTCCTATTTATCATAACCCCAGTGAAACCACCTTCCTGCACAAAAATCCAAGTACAATTTCCTTTTATAGCCCTGATCTTGTTTCTGCTTTATGCACTAACTTTAGAACAAGCTTTAAACAAAGAGATTTGTGTCTGACACAGAAATAAATGAGCAAAACTTGCTCAGCCCTTCCAGGAGGGTTGTCAGGGCTACCCAGCCCTGGGCTGTGAAGGGATACAGGGGTAAGGCATTGGAGGGGAGAAAAAATACAAAGTAAATTATAAAATGCAGCAGGGATTTTGTTTTCTGATCCCAGCTGGCAACAGCACACTCCAGGAAGGGGACAGGAGCAGGGAAGAGGCTGAATGGCAAACTGCACCCACTTGGGGATGTCACAAAATCCTGTCTCTTACTCTGAGCCAAGGAACAATTCAGTTATCATCTGCAAAGGAAGATAATTTCTTTGGAAAGCAAATATATCCTCCTTCCCCATCCCTTTGAGACTTATTTATGAAAGCCTTGGAAGAACCCATTTTGAGCACAACATCTGGAAGCTGCAGAAATAAGACCAAAGCATTTGGAGAATGTAATAGTGAATTTACTTAGAACTTTTCTCCAAACCTCCTCTTTCTTAACAGGAAAGCCCAGGTAGGGTTGGACAGAGAATCCCCAAAATCCCAGCAATGCAAGAATCAAATTCCTGAAAGCACATGGACTTGCCAACAGAGCATTACAGCTGCTGCATGCAAAGTGAACACAGCATGTGGTTTTACATCTGATTTTTTAAAAAGTGCAAAACCAGCAACAAGAGCTGACCCACAACTCCACCACCCCCTTATTTAGTTTCACTTGTTTATCAAAGTACTGCTGCAAATAAATGAGTTTGGTGGGCTGAAGACTGGAGATCAGGACAGGAGAGCGCAAATAAATAATCTGCAATTAATTTTAGGGTTTTTTAAAGCCATAACTTTGAAGGAGATGAGTCCCTAACTCCTGCTGCTTGGAGGGTTTAATAGAAGCCATTATAACCTTCAACTTCCATGGCAGATGGGAGCAAATGAGCAATTACAGAGGTGCTGCAGATGGGGAAAAGAAAAATCAGATCATTAAGCATTACATGGGTGCCAAGCCATGTGAACACAACTTTTCTGGGCACATAATGACCCAACTGTTACACAGCTCTCTGAGCAATGGGCATTCAGGTCTGGGGATCTGGGAACAGCCAGAGGCGCTGCCTTTCCCCCAGCTCCCTTGGAGGCAGGGCTCGGAATTGTTGCACAAACACAATTAAAGACTCAAAGAACACACCCGAGCTCTCGGGATGGTTCCTCCCTGGAGACATGGAAGCAAAGTCTCCCAGGAGCAACGAGGCTGCAGCCGCTTCCCAACCATCTGCAAACACTGAGCCTGAAGGCCTCAGAGGAGCTCCCAGCAGTGTCTCAGGAGCTTTGCTCAACAGCAGCAAACACTCACAAACCCACTGATTCCTTTTTAGGGGTTGGGTTTTGTTTGTACAAACAACATGCCCTGGGGGTGGCCTGGATAAGACTCAGATCAGATATCCCAACATACATTATCAGCATCATCTTTTCCAAGCAGGAGCCCACCTTCCTCACCTTTCTCTTTGGCCCCTACAAAACAGCAGCAGAAGTAAAGCACCAAGTCAAAGGTGCAGTTTTATCCTTAAGGATAAAGAGTTTTGCTGCTTCTCTGTTATTTTACCTCTTGAATATTGCCCTGAAATCTGATTTTTTGAAGGACAGGAGCCTGGCTGCATGGCTGGCTCTGGAATTCAGCTTTCCCTCTGGTTTATCTGCACATGGCAATGGATGCTCTACTCGTGACAAGAGCACAGACACCCAGCACAGGCCACTTCTCCCAGCACTACAGGAGCAATCACAAGCTGTGAAGCTCCCAGCGCATCAGTCTGAGCTTCAACAAGGGGTATCACAGAGAAAAATTCCTCTCCACTGTGCACTGAGACACAGCCATTTATCTACACACGTAAAACACGTAACACAGGTCACCAAAGAGCTGCCCCCCCTCCAAACTGCTCCCAGCCAGTCTGTGATGGGGGAAGGCTGCAAAGGCCACGAGGATTAACCTCAGGGCTGCCAACTTCCTGCCTTTCTAATGCCAAGAGACAGACTGGCCTCCTGTACAAAGGGATTGCTTTGAAGAACAGGAACTGGAGGAAGGGTATTTCAAGCATTCAGAAGCTGAGGTGGTTTTTTTTCCATGACACAAAGCAGATTGAGCCCCTTTTGTATCATTTTCCTACTTCCCCACTGCAGAAATCCTGCTTCATCAGCTGTTACTGGGCACTGACAGACTGCAGATGCTGCACAGCAAGCTTGATTCTTCCGTTTAAAACAAGGGAAGAAGCATTTTTCAAGTTCCTTTCATATCTCAGCTTAATTTTCTGGAACTTTAGAGCACGGTCAGGATGAGGAATGGGATCCTTTTAGCAGCACACATTCTTCAAGACCTGTCTTGCTAGAGAAGAGGAAAGCACAGCCCTCAGTGCCAGCTCAGTACCTTCAGCAAGCACTTGGAAATGGAACAGGAATTTCAGGGATGTTGCCTGACAGCACGAGGGGGAGAGAAAGAAAAGACAGGAATTGCAAAAAATTCTTGTTCTGATCTCGCGTAAGTAGAAATCAGGAAATGGTGTGAACCCAGTGCAGAAGGGCCCAGCCTGTGCCAGACTGGCTCCATCCAGGGCTGCCAGACACCAGGCTGGAGACAGGGATCTTGGCCAGCCCCCAGCAGAGCCCAGCACCCAGATCCCTCCTGCTCAGAGGAGGCAAAGAGACCCCCAAAGCTCAGCAGCCCCTGCAGAAATGCTGCCCCTGTCTGGGCACTGCAGCCAGGCAGCACCAGGTGGTACCTGGGCACTCCTCTGCTGGAATAGAGAGGCAACTCCATCAGAATAATTGGATGGCAGATTCCAAGCCAATTCCCCAGTCACATCCAACCCATGAGACAGGAGCATAAATCCATTTACATTCGGAGAGAACAACATCCTCCTAAACCCCCAAACAATTCCTCCTGGTAATGGTTTATATTCTCTTCCATTTAAGTGCTCCAGAGCAATTTCCAAAGGGGCACCTGCCCCACTGCCCACGCTGTGTTTCCCAAAAGGAGAGCACAGTTAGGAGGGTTTAAGCCATTTCCTCAATCCCATCAGGAGCTGAACCCCAGACACGAAATCCTGCCTGCCCATTGCTCTCTCCAGTGATTTAACCCTGCAGAGCTGCCAGTGACTTGTGACTCCAACACCTTGGAGAGGTTGGTGCTGCCCTTCCAAACCCCTCCTGGCCAAGGTCAGAATGAAGAACAACGGGCTTAGCAACAATTTTGTTTTGTAATTGACTTCAGAACAAGCATTTTCTCAGGCTATGTTTTTTGAACACTTCAAAAAAACACCCCTGAATCTCATTTTACACGTTTCAAGCTGTCAGCCCTCTGTTCCCTGAGAATTTTAAGCACTGTGAGGCAGAGATACCAAATGAAGGGGATACCTGCACCCCATTATAAACCACTGAAAACAACATTAAACATTGCAATCAATAACTTCTTTGCAAACTTGGTGCAGTCCTGAAGCTCACTGCATGATCTGGAATGATTTCAAAGCCAAGTGCATTCCTGTTGACACACAGGGACACCCCCAGGATTGCAGAAGCAGTTGGCAAACTGCGTTTTTTTTTGCAATAGATCCTTTGTGAGAGGATTTGGAAGCAAAGACTGAGAAAGGAACTAAAGGGCAGATGTAAAGAAGACAAGAAGGAATGAATGTGGAGTAAAAAGGGTGCAAAGAAACTGGGGAATCTGAGGGCTTGATGTGTTAGAAGGGGAAAGGAGACTTACAGACTGGCAAACAGCCAGGTGGGAAAAGAAAAAGGGAAATAGGTTGTCTGTGATCTAGACAGGAATGGAAGTGTGGAGAAATATTATTAAACAAGTTGTCAAGATACTAATTTAATCCTCTGGCCCAAGGAATTGGCCACACCAGCATTTGGGCTCCAGAGATCCCTTATCCGCCATTCCCTGGGGTGCCCCTCATCACACTCAGTCCATGTTAAGTTTTGAACCCAGCAAAGGAGCTGAAAAACATTTACTGTGTTCCAACGTATGTGAGGAACATCAGGAGTCCAGGAAATTCCCATGGGGTTTTCTTTCATCCCTTCTGTAATCTCTATATTGAGTAGAGATCCCATAGGGAAAAAACACTGCTCTGTTCTTTCAGGCAGTATTTTCCACGGCTGCTTCTGGAGGTACCTTCAGGCAGCAAATTCCTCCCCTCTCCTCCCACACACTCCTAAGAACACATTGTCTGGGTGCCTGTGGTCACGTTTAATAGTTTAAAAAAAGCAACTCCCCTCATATTTCCAGTTCCCACCTTGTATTTGAGGTTCAGGAATTGATCTTGAGCCCACCAGCTCCATTTCAAGTTCTGCAGTAGCACTTTTAAGACAACATCCATGCACACACTTCTCCTGATAGGGGTAAAAAGCCTCCTATCATCAGTTACCTGTCTCAGCTGAGGAATAAGAATTAATCTTCCTTAACTGCTGGAACTGAATCTGAAGCACCTGCACCATCAAACTTCACAGAGCCTCCCCAGGAGATTCTGTTCCTGCTGAAGCTGAACCCCAGGGTTTCATAACCACGATGCAGGAAAAGGAGCGGCAGCCTGGGAGGGGAGCTGTCTGCACCATGGGAGCAAACTGTCCATCCCAAGGTCAGCACTTTGACATTGGAGCAGCATTTCCACCTCCAATTTCAGCTTTTTATTCCTCAGAAGTTGCATCACACACTGGAAGTTGGGCTTTGAGGTGCCAACTCCAGCACGGCAGCACCAGCCAGCCCACCCCACCCCTTGGAGCCAAACCTAGGTCCTGACCCAGGGGACATCACCTTTACTAGGCCCTGAAAGACTCACTAAGCTTACATATTTCCTGTGCAGTCTTCCCTCTTTTCTCTCCCTGTGCTTCTCTCTGCTTCTGTGTATCATAGAGCCCAGGATGACATTCCAGGAGGGATCTCAGCTCCCAATGCCCTCCTCCACAGCAGCAGTGCTGGAAACCAGACCTTCCCATGGTGCCATTTCACCTCGGTCTTTGTAGAACTAAAAACAGGCCCCAAAAGCAGAGCTGTTATTTTACCATCCCTTCCTTGCAGCACATTCCCAGGAAGTGCCACTGTTCCATTGCCATGTTGTGCTGATGAAAATTTGAATGTTCATTAATTTTGGCAGCTTGTCAATTTTTCCTTAACAAATTCACGCAAGGGAAAGAACACAGTGGCTTCATGGCTGCTCTCAGGAAAAAAAGCTGATGAGAATTTCATAGGAGGCAAGAATGGAATTTTTTTTGCCTGCAGTGACCCTCTTGCCAAACACCAGACCTGCATTGTGCAGTGCAGAAGTGAAAGTTTCTCAGGGTTAAGATGGCAAAATCCAATTACGTAGGAAGCACTGAGCATCTAAATAATGGTAACCACCAAACCCTGTTCACAATTATCATGAGAAAGTGACAGACTTGAAAACCAGCTGCCCTCAGCCAGGATGGGACCACAAGGGTTTTGCTTTAAGGCTCCTCTCCCAGACAGAATAACAAACCAAACAGAAAAACAAATCAACCCCCAAATCTTGCTAGTGTCTTTATTAATCATTTCTGACTCCTCACATGAGCATATTGCAAATTCAGCTTCTGCATCCTGCCAACTCTGACAGCACTTAATTGCTGGGGGTGTAATTAAAATGCTGTGTCACCAGCCATGGAACAGCAGTGACACGTCCCTGTGCCTGCTAAAGGCAGCCAGGAGCTCCCCAGACAACTTGAGGAGGAACATCAGATCTCACAGCACAGCACTTACTAGCTTTAAAGTGTTTTACATAGATAGGTCAGGTCATCAATCCCCAAACTCAACTCCCTTTTTAGCAGGAGGGAGTGGGGGAAGCACCAGAGGGTTTGTTCACAGGCAGGAGCTCCTCACCTCCCAGCCACACTTGCAGGCTGAAAGCACCAACAGCCAGAAAAGGAATATCATCTTCTAAAGTTCTCAAAATCTGTTTCAAGCTTTTCCTTCTGGTATGTTGGGAGCTTTTCATCATTTCTTTTCTACCATGATTGCTGAGGGACACACAAAGGGGGAGAACCCTCCCTAAGTGCTGCCACACTGGACCCAGCCTTCAAATAAAGTTCCTGGTACATCGCTGGAGATGCACAAGTGCACCCACCAGGTCCCCAGGTGGCTGTGGGCATGTCCTACCTGCTCCTGGACCCACTGTACAGGACAGTGTGACCTGTGCATCCCTTGGCTCCCTCCAGGCACTGAATGCAGCTCTTCCCACCCTGCCATGCAGGGGTTGCTCAGGAGCTGCAGGGCTTTGTCCCAGTGCAGACACAGGACAAACACATTCTTTGTGCCTTCTGGAAGAGCAGAGCAGTGTCTGGTGGCAGGGAAGGTGGGCAGGATTGATAAGCAGGTTTTTCCTCAAAGTTGCCTGAATGAGCTGGAGCTGCAGCCAAACACCACAGGTCCAGTGCCAGAAAAGCCTCCATGGTTTATCCTTCCTGCAATCCAGGAGGCAAACACAGAGTGCAGAGGGCAGATGTGATCTCCTGAGAGCAGAGCAGTTGAGATCTGCCTCTCAGGGACTCTCTCCCAGCCTTTTCATCACTGGGCAAAGCCACTGGATGGGAAGATAAAGCCAGGCTTTAAGGAGCTCAGAGACTCCAGTCGGGCTCAGCAGCAGCCCACGAGTGACCAGCAGGGAGCTGGCCCTGCCTGTTTGTCCTGCTCCAAGAGCTGGGAGTGGGAGCACCCTGCACATGGCACAGGCTGCAGGAGCACAGAGGCAACAAGAGTGTTCACAGACAGATCTCCATAACAAGGGCAGGACCTGCTTCTCCTACACTGCTGCTTTTATCCTCCCTTTCCAGAGAGTCGGAGCTGGAAACAAACAAACCAAAAAAAAAAGGCAGAAAAAAACAAGTTGCTGAAACAGGCCAACTGCCCAAAATGAAAAGGTCTGAGCTACATCTGTAGAGTCAGCAAGAAAACTATGGGGAAAAAAAAACCAACTACATGACACATCAAGTGCTGAGGTGAGATAATAAGTTTGAGGAGAAAACTAAGTGAAAAGGGAGAAATGAAAAGATGCCCTGATGAAATTATCTATAAATATCCTTTGACAGCAGCTTCTCAGGGGAGGCTGAAATGCTCTGCCTGAAGGGAAGGGCAGTGGGAAGAAGGGAAGGGAAGGGATGGTGTGCTCAGAGCCCCTCCAGCCAGGGCTACAGGCTCAGAGCAAAGGGCTCTGGCACCACATCCACTCATTCCCTGCAGGAACGTGCAGCTGACGATCAGTGGAGGCAGAGCCTCCAAAAAGACAAGTGATTCCTTATCCCAACAGCCCTTCCTTTCTCATGGATTTGTACCATGTGCAAACACAGCTTCTTACCAAGCACCCAACCTGGGACAGCTCCAATGCCTTGGGTTTTCCTGTTATGCCTGTGTGGAGTAGGCACTCCTGGAATAATGGCACTGCAATCGACACCAAGGCTTGTGATCACAGCCTTGCTGAAGTCAGGCACAGGGTGGGATTGTTGGGTGTCCTGTGGAGGGCAGGAGTGGGACCTGAAAATCCTTCCGGGTCTCTTCCAGCTCAGGACACTCTGTGATTCTGAAACAGCTCAACCCATTTTTTTTCCCCAAAGCCTTAGGGATTCCCAGATACTTCTGTAATAATTATTTACTTCCTATAAATTCTAGTTTTTAAACAGCTTTGCTAAGACAACCACAGCAAACCAAAGAAGGGGTGGGCTGTATGTGGGAGGGCTAAAGGTCAGGACAATTATTTATGGGAGGGTTTATGCCTTTGTAGCAGGGCTTGATGTGTCATAACTCTTGCAACTGCATCTCAAAGGTATTATTTTCCTAAACACAAATTTCCTTTCCTTCCCTCAAACTCCACAATGTTTCTAAGTGAAATTAAGTAAGCATTTAAAAGCACAACAGTGTAATTTTACAACTGTATCACTTCAAGTTGTTTTATTTTTATGCTCAGGAGAAAGAAAACCTTTAGTTCCTGTGAGCCTTTTGTCATGACAAACCACAACGATAATTACTAGGAAACTGCTCTTGGTAAAACCTCCCAATCCGGCTGTCACTGGGAAGCCAGACAAACATTCCCAAAATAACAACTAAATAATTGATATTACTGGAGTCACAGAACACAATACCTTGAACAAATACCCACCAGCCAGCCCCTGTCACTATTACCTCTCCCTGGCTGTGTGACCAGCATGATTCCTGCTCTGAGAACAAAGTGGGAGGTTATTCATGTAATTATTAACCAAAGGCCATCAACAGTCTGTGCAGCATGAAGATGTTTTTAGTCTGACTGTGCTTTAATCACAGGATGATTTTAAGTACCTGGTGCCTAATCTCCTGAAGCTCTCGTTAGTAGAAATGGGGAATCTTAGAATTTACTTTGCTCTTCCAAAGGCAGAGCTTTAGAGTTTAGAGTAATTTTGTCCCTTCCCTAGTCTTCATTATATTCTCACTTAGGAAAATCTTTTATCTAACCACAATTTAGATGATTATTTAATGACAAGAACAGCAATCTGTACCTTTCCAGGGAAAACACAATGCTCACAGCACCCTGTGCCAGCCTGAACTGCCTGAACAAGCCTCTCACTCCATGGCATATACAGAGAAGGAAGAAATATCGTATTTATCCACTCTACCCTTAATCCTCTCCAAGTCCTCCAGATTGCAGGGATGCAGAAATGAGCAGATTGATGGCTAATGGCCCATGGCTCATTGCTGAATGGGTGATGTGCCTCCAGAGACCCCAAAGCCAACACAGAGGCAGCACAGCTTTGCAGGGAGGTACAACACAGGACCAACACAGGCTCAGTGCCCCTGCTCCTCCTTACCTCAGATCCTGCACACCCACAGGTGGGAGCTTGCAAATTAAGTAGTAGAACAAAAAAAAACAACCAAAAAAAAAAAACCCCCAAAAAATAGTTTGGCAAAAATTACAGCAGTGTTTACAGAAGGAAGGAAGGGAACGAGCAAAATGTGTTGCCAGGAGAACAGGAGGGCACAGATTTAGTGTGACACAGGCTTTGATAGAGGCAGAGGTATCAGTTGGCAACAAGAACAAAATGTAAGTGCTTTGTATCAGTCAAGCAGAAGCCTCCTGAGATACTCAGATTAAACAGAAGCTCCCCTCTGCTGCTCTGCTTTGAGCCTCCACAGGACAGAGCTTGTCTGGGAAATGAAATCCTGCAACCAGCTCAGGTGAGGGGCTGTGGAAGGGAGCAAGGCACCTGTGAGACACTCGAAGAACCAGCTCTGGCTGTCTCAGCAGCAGTGACTGAGCAGGAGGAGCTGGCACAAAGGAGCTCCAACCTTTACTGCAGCGAACGCTCCCTGAAAGCACACGCTGGCCTGGCGACAAAAATGTGATATTTCTGTGCACTTAAACAGACAGACTGCGTGCAAATTACGTGTTTGATTTTTTTTGAGAGCTGTATTTCAAAGCACTCTTTCAAAGCAGGACTTCAAGAACACAGTGATGGAGACAACGAAGGCGGCGCTCGCTTGAGACAAAGGGCGACTCAATTATGCCTCAACATAAAACTCTCCAAGTAAAAAGAGATTCCAAAGAAAAACGCCAGTAATAATTTATTTCTAAAGCTCACCGGGAATTCAGATGGAATTCTAACAGAGTATTCAGCACACACCTTGGCCTTGTGTCTACAAAAATGCACTCTTTCTGTAAGGCAAGGCTGTCAAAGTGTATGGGCACCTGGGGGTTTGGAGGATTATAGAGATGAGAACATTCTCCATTAGAGGACATAATTCCTCTTACTGCTCAAACTTTGAAGAGCTGTGAAATACTGTGAGCCATTTTCTAATATAAGAATCCATAAGGGAAAAAGAAAATCCATAGTGTAGGCCAACAGAAAGAAACGTCGTATTTCGTGCCCTGGTCACCTCCTGGTATTAAATCCAGCTTATGAGAGCTCTCAAGAGGTCACAAACACTCGTGTTCCTCTGCAGAAACCCAGCACAAATCCCCAGATAGGTTAAGTTTGTGTAACTCCTCAGGGTCTTTCCCAAATGCTGCTTGCAGAGCAGTGGTGGTGCAACAGAATGCCTGTTATCCTGAGGGATCTGTTCCAGCCCAGGGACAATGGGGCTCTCGGATCTGGCAGCAATGCACCAGCACAGAATCCCAGAGTGGTTCGGGTTGGAAGGGACCTTAAAGCCCACCTCATTCCACCCCCTGCCATGGGCAGGGACACCTTCCACCAGCCCAGATTGCTCCAAGCCCTGTCCAGCCTGTCCAGGATGCCCAGGGCAAGGCCCTACCTGGCCCCTCCGCCGCCGAGCACCAGCGCGATGGCGTTGCCGGTCAGCACCCGCGCCAGGCGGGAGAAGTCGGAGTGACGGTCCGGGGGCTTCTGGAACACACGCTCGTACATCTCCACCTGCAGGGGACAGGCAGGGCAGGGTCACTGGCAAGGCAGGGCACAGGCACCCACAGCATCCTCCTAAAAGCTGCTGCAAAGATGAGGGGATGGGAGCAGCTCTTATGAGGGAAGGCTGGGGCAGCTGGGGCTGTTCAGCCCCAAGAGGGATCTTATCCCTGTCTGTCCCTGTCTGCAGGGAGGGTCAGGGATGGACCAGGCTCTGCTCCATGGGGCCCAGCAATGCCACAAGAGGAACAGCCAGGAACTGATCCCAGAAGTTCCACCTGGACATGAGGCAGAACTTCTTCCCTGGGCAGTGCCCGAGCCCTGAACAGAGACCAGAGAGGGTGTGGAGTCTCCCTCAGTGGAGATATTCCAGAACCATCTGGACACAATCCTGAGTGACTGCTCCAGGAGACCCTGTTGAGCAGGGAGCTGGGACTGGATGAGCTCCAGTGGTCCCTTCCAGCCTGCAGCTGTAGGTGAGTCTGTTCCAAGGTGGACAGCTCTTCTTCAAAGGAACAGAGGCCAATGAACCACCCAAACAGTTCTAGAGATCAGTGACATCTCTCAGTTTTTACAGCTCCTGAGACAATTTCAAGGCAGTACAGTACTTCCTTTGGAGCTCCTTCTCTTCCTTGACAAGGATTTGAAGTTCCTGGGAAGCATCCTAAGGCTGCCTCTGCATAGGGATCCTCCCAACAAAAAGGACTCTGTGGTCTGTACACACCTTTCAACAGGACTCTGAGATAATAATTACTCTTTTCAGGGTATCAAAAAGCCAAGTATGCATCCATAAATAAAACCTGGCCCCTTATCCCTGTTTTCTGTATCAACTTGAGGCCAAACAGATTTAAAGAGAACTCTGTGTAAGAGCCCATTGCACATCAGAACTCTGTGGAGTATCGTTATCCCAGATTCCCTTTGATACATGGATTACTGATAAAGGGAAGGACAGCAAGGGACCAGCCACAAAATCAGGGATCTCTTACCAGCTTGGGCAGACTCCTTTTGGAGAAGACTCTGCGTGGACAGTGGAGATGGAGATGAGCAGAACACCAGCTCCGCATGTTGAGCCATTCCACGGTCCGGGAAGGGAGAGGCCCATCCTCCTTGTGGAGCAGGATAAGCTGCTTCTGGGCCCTCACTGCAGTGTTCTCCAGCATCCTCTCCAGCTACAGCAGTTATGGACACCAAAGGAAGGGGGAGTCAGGTACTGGCTGCTCCAGCCTCAGTGTGGCAGGCACTGAACTGTGAAATACATCCACACACACATCCCACCCTATCCCCACCTGAATCCAGACAACTCTGCACACCCAAACCCCCAAACATGATTGATTTAGACAACAACACTTAACTGTGGGCTTACACAGCACACAGAAGTCTAAAATCAGCCAAGGATTCAAACCTGAATGCTTAAAAATGAAAGCTTTTGACCTAAACCAGGCCATTAAATGCACACACAGGCAGGTGCTGCTCGTGCAATGTGAGATGCTGCCCAAGTCCTTCTCAAGCCTACAAATGTTCTGTGTTTTCTTCTTTCCTTTCCCATCAGTCCACCTTTTTTTCCTCCTTGCATTTCTGATTTTGATTTTTGTGTTGTTGTTTTAGGCAACTGCTGGCAGCTTGTTCTGCCTGTGCTTCCTGCCTCCCACATCCAGGCAGGAAGAACCCACACAAAGGGACACACACGAAAGCTGCACGTGGGACCAGTCCAGGCTCTTTGGAGGTGAGACTCAGCACTTCACCATCCTAAAAAAACTCCACTTGTGATCTCTTTTTTAAATTTCTTGAAGAATTTATGTGTCTGGTCAAATGACTTTGGCAATAAAATATAAAAACATAAAAATTGATAGTAAGGGGAAAAAAATTGAGGCTTAAAATCTGTAATAAAATATAATAAATAATTCATACACTGCAATATAGATCTCCTTTTTCCTAGGCACACTCCATGAATTTCATCCAGGCAGAAAAGAATTTCTCTGTGTGGAGACCCTGCAAAGAAATTCTGGGCAGAAACGCAAAGCTTCAAAGCAATTTTTGATTTACCACTGGCCAAAAAGACTCTTCAGAGGAAAAGAACTTTGCTGGAAGTACTCCTACCTAAAACGTGCCATTTCAGAGGATTCTCATGCAATTCTTTTGCTATTTCTAACACCCTTTTCTCGGGAATATTTCATTATTTATGCCTCATGGGGTATTAAACCTGGGAAAATACATGAGTGTGAACCAAGCTGCTTTGGCCTGGACTGTTCCCAGTGCAAAGGGGGGAAGGAGCTGTTCCCAACCTCTCCCACAGTGGGCTCCTGGTCTCCCAGCCCCACGATGAGGATGCAGTCGGCCTGGCGGATGCAGCGCTGGGTCCAGGGCGTCAGGGTGCTGTCAGCCTGGTAAAGCACAATCCTGTGGATGTCCTCCTGCTGGCCCAGCCAGCTGGTCAGTCTGTACTCATGGATGCTGGGGACAGAGATGGAAAACAGGGAATGGTTTGATATCACAGCCCCTAAGAGAATAGAGAGAAACCTTACACAGGCAGAGACCTGCATCTCCTGCTCGGCCAGTCTAAGGATCTGCTCCCAGCTCCAGGCTCAGGCTTTCTCTATTCCTCCAGTATTTACACCATTAGATATCCACACCAAGGCAAGAGGATGCAGAGATGCGTCACCTTAGTAATGCTTCCACAGCATCCCTAAGAATGAGGACACTTGGAGCAACTCAGCTTTTCCAATTTCACAAGCGAGAAAGTAACGATGGAAAAAACCCACCCACATTTGAACCAAATACTATTGAAACATTATTGTGTCCAACACCTGGACCAGAAAGCGCAGTGTATGTTAGAACACAGGATTTTGTTCCCAGTCTCTGTGTATTTATAAGAATAGTACAGTGTTTTTCTGCATTTCCCTGAGCAGTGATGGGGGCAGGTACCTGTCGAGAGCAGCAGAGCCCAGGCGCTGTTTGATGTTGTCACTGGTGAGCAGCAGGGCAGGACCTGGGGGAACAAAGAATTTCATCTCTCAACACCTGAATTTCAGCTCCTGACAAACTGTGTGGAGAAAACTGCCCAGAGCAGCTGTGGCTGCCCCATCCCTGGAAGTGTCCAAGGCCAGGTTGGACGGGGCTTGGAGCAACCTGGGAGAGTGGAAGGTGTCCCTGCCCATGGCAGGGGGTGGGACTGGATGAGCTTTAAGGTTCCTTCCAGCTCAAACAATTCCATGATTCCAAGAATTCCATTCCATGAATCTGCTTTGAAGATTGTGATGGATCTGTGCAGTGATCAGAGCTGGCACAAAATCTTCACAAAAATTTTCACACTTTTCTACAAATACACCTCCCAATTCTCCCTATTCCCAGAGCTTTGTTACTGCATTAATCACAACCTGCAAGCTCTGTTATCCCATTCCTGGGTGTCATGTAGGATCACGGAATCATGGAATGGTTTGGGTTGGAAGGGACCTTAAAGCTCATTCCATGCCACCCCCTGCCATGGGCAGGGACACCTTCCACTATCCCAGGGTGCTCCAAGCCCCGTCCAGCCTGGCCTTGGTGACAGCTCCTATTGCAGCTGCATTTTCACAAACACAATATCCAAAATCTCACAGACTTTTACAACCACAGGAATCCCAGGAACCTGGTTTCAAAGATAAAAGCTATTTCACTGACCTCCCAAAATGCAGTATTTGTTCATCCTGCACTGAACCAACTCCCCAGGTGAATCCTAAAGCTCTCTGTAGCATTACCACTTCTTATGCAACATTCCAACAGGAACTCACACCACTACCAACCCCAGAGAGATTCCCAAATCTGTAGGGCACAGTCAAACTCCACTAGAGACACAGACATACAAATATCTGCCAACAACCTTAGATCTCAGTTGAATTTTGGTGCACATAAAGCTTCCTGCAGGCACTTTAGTTTAATTTTCTTGTTAGCAATTCTATTGCAGCAGCAATTTGTGCCATATGTGGTGGAGGTTGCAGAATGACTGCAGCTAAATACAAAAAAAAGCAAAGCAAACTTCAGGGAATAACTGCAGGAGAATATTACCTGTCTCTTATTGAGAGAGAAATTCACATTTACACAACATGACAGAGCAGTCACTTTGTATTCATGTTTTCATTGTGCAACCCTTCATTGTTTCATTAATAACAAACTGAAATTTATGTACTAAATAACAAAACACTTCATTATGTGAGGGCTCTCAAGGCAAGGTTACAAAGTGTTCAGTAAAAACCAAGGAACTGTGAATGACCAACATGGGAGAAGGTCACAATTTCACCCTTCTGTGTTCAAAAAGCAAAACCCACACATATAGATCTGGAACTGTCTGCCCCGACCTTCAGGGCCAACTCATTTCCCCCACAGTGCTCAAGTCCTCCTGCAAAGGTTTCCCTCTGCTTTGACTTTGCTGTTAGACCTGAAGAAGTTCACAAGTGTCATTTTTCATCCTGTATTTTCCAATACCCAAATAACATTTGCTCTTTGATACGCTGATTATCAAGGAAGAGCAAACAGAAATGGACAAAAATATCCCATAAGCAGAGACCAAAAGATAAAAAAGCTGGTGAGAAAGCACAGGAAGGAGGATGACTCAAGAAGAGAATTTGACTTCCTCATCTTCCAGTAAAGGTCCTGGAAGTTGATTCCTATGAAAGCAACAAGTCCCAAGCAGAAGGGATGAGCTCAGCAGCATTTCCAAGCAGACCTGGCCTAGCCTGCCTTTCCCTCCTCCCTGAACAAGGGGGTTATCACCTTATTTTTACCATTGGTAGATTCTTTTATCTGATTCATCATTCACCTGATGTGCATGTTGGTCTAGCATGGC
Source organism: Atrichornis clamosus (assembly GCA_013400975.1). Classification (NCBI taxonomy): domain Eukaryota; kingdom Metazoa; phylum Chordata; class Aves; order Passeriformes; family Menuridae; genus Atrichornis; species Atrichornis clamosus. The sequence continues at coordinate 71,472 of WBMZ01003864.1, forward strand.
TTTGAATGGCATAATGGCATAAGAGAGATCTCCCAGATGGAATACTGATGGCATTGCAAGGATGAAACAGCAAGGGAGAGAGGGCAGGTCAGTTCTGAAAGCATTCAGCAGCAGAGTGATCATCAGTGTTCCTTAACGTGCCAGAGTTCTCAGCTAAATAGAAGTGATATGTGGATAAAACATTCTTCCAGGATATGTGGCTTCCAAAGCTTTCTGGCAGTGCTGGAAGTTTAGTAGGCAAAGACAAACAGCCTGGAATGCCAAACAAGCTGAGGAATACAATAAAAATGTCAAGGAAGAGAGAACACCGAGGGGACAGCGTGAGCACCTCTGCCTGTCACCTCCCTGTGCCGGGCACTGAGACCCAGGAACATCAGTACCAGGGCCCAGGCCCTAAGGAGACCCCACTAAACCCAGAAGACCCCACTAAATCCAGGGGACACCACTAAAAACCCCATGACCTGCAGTCAGAACACCTTTCATCCAAGGTGAGAGGCGGAGTTTGTAGGGCTGGGGTGGATCTTTCTGCTATTCCAGAGACACCTTGGCTGTGGACAGCACACACCCATCAAGCATCAGAAGAGCCTTGGAGAGGCTTAGAAATCACATCCAGACCCCACTTTTGATTTGGGAAAGCAGCAGTTCACAGAACAGGACACAAACAAGGATGACCAGAGAGACCCTAGCTGTGCCAGCTCCAGAGGAACCTGCCCAGCATCCCATCCCTCCACACACCAGGGACACAGGACCAAGCTTCCCAAACTTCCCTCATCCCCAGCACAGAACACAGTGATGCTTCCAACAGAACCAACTTGTTTTGTCTCAGAAATACCAACCATCTGCTCTGCACTCCCAATTTCTAGCAGACTCCCAATTAATCAGCCATTAAATAACCCTCCATTAATGCGACCAAGAATATCAACATATGTGAGCTCAGAAAACAGAACCAACAAAAGTGTTATTTAAACTCAATTGCTGAGAGCAATGAACTAGTGAAAAAATATCATTCCTATCCCCAGAAGTGTCCAAGGCCAGGTTGGACAGGGCTTGGAGCATCCTGGGAGAGGGGAAGGTGTCCCTGCCCATAGGGGGTGGGATGAGATGAGCTTTAAGGTCCCTTCCAACCCAAACTATTTCATGATTCCATGATGATTCAAATCTACACCCCTCAAACAGCCACACCTGCAGGCAGGAGTGACCAAGCTGATGTGTCAGTGCACCCTGAAAGTGCATTATCACAGTTCTACTCATCTAACCTCACTCTCTCCACACCTGGCATCAGCCTCAGGGGCAAATTCCAGCTGGAGTTGGCAGCATGGACACATCCCTGCACCCCTGGGTGCTCCTTCAGCAGGATCAGACACAGAGGGTGAACAGCTCAAAGCGAGGAGCACAGGAGAGGTGAGATGAGGTAACACGAGGTATTTATCTGAGCCCTGTGGTGTCTCTGACAGCAGCCAGCAGCAGATTGCTGGGGAGGAGTTATCAGAGCAAGGAAAAGTGAATCTATTCCCTGAGCCTCCAGCAATCCCCAGCTCATGGATTTCTCCAGCTCCAGGAGGTGACTTCCAACAGCCCGAGGGATTTTTCTGTCGGTGAGGAACTCACTGGGATTCTGAATCCCAGGTTTTCTGTGCTTCAGGTGAGAGAACCGCAGGCAGTGTCCTCAACCCCGGCACAGGGATTGTGGTTCATGGAAAACCTCATGGAGCATCTAAAGCTGTACTCCAGAGCCATCTGTTTTCCAGCACAGAACTACAATTCTGTGACAGAGAAGTGAAGAGAAGGAAAAGCTGGCAAAGATCAGAGACTGGGTTCATTTGCTCTGCTAAGAAACAAAGGCACTGAAGAGAAGGGCAGCCCTTCAGCAGAGCTTCCAAACTCCTGCCTGCCCCAGTGAGGGGAAAAAAGCATCACATGAGGCATGAACCCTTCCCTTCTTTCCAGGGATGAGCAAGGTACTCAGTTTGGTCATTTTTTTCCACATAACACTAATTTCCTAATATATGCAGGAGTCAGAATCCAGGTGTCCTAATTCTAAGTCTGATAAAACATGGTCCAAAAGTCACCCGGAGAAATCAGAAGCCCAGAGGGCAAAGAGGGATTTCTGAGGCTCAGAAATGGCTGCAAATCCACCTCACCTGGAAAACACAACCACAGCAAAAGACATGGCCAGTACAAAATGCACTGTGGAAAAATCTGAGCAGAGCAAACTTACTTGGACTCCATCAAAAGAGAATTTACTTTTGGCCTAATAAGTCTACAAAATTATGTGTCAAAGTCACAGAACTGATAAATGAGTTGCATGTCAGATCATGCCCAGCAAGAAATACCAAGCTGTGCCTGGGTTCAGGCACCACTGTAAACATTTCACATTTAAATCTAATCTGTGTGTAAAGAAAGGAAACTCAGGCAGAACTATAGCTAAAAACACCAATAAATTATTAGCAAAGATATTTCAGTGAGCTCTCCAATATATTATACATTTTTAGAACGAGAAAGAAGGCTTAAATTTAAAGGGCAGAAAGGAATGAGAGAGACACATATGTTGGATTTGAATCCCTCTCTACTTCAGTTTGAAATTCTATGAGATCAGAGGGCTCCCACATAGAACCAGAATTTGCACAGCCATGTGGTGTCTTTTAGCTGGTCTCAGTAAAAGAACAAAAAAATAGTCAGGCAAATACTTTTGAAAAATCCGAGTACTGAGGAAGAACTTCTTATCAAAAGATGCTCACAGCTCTACCAAGATTAAGAGGAAAAAACCTAATAATAAAAATAGACATCATGAACACTGAGCAGAATTCACCAGGATGATGAACTGCACAGCAGTAAATCCTGCCCCCCTTCCTGGCACTCCTGTTCAGAGCTGGAAAATTCTGTCCCTGCTTTCTGGGAGTTGTATATTCCACAGCCTCTCTCTTTGGAGACCCAGGGACCCAGATTGAGAGGAAGGGCTGTCACGCTGGGGCCTGCAGCACACCCAGAGGGACAGCAGGGACGCAGCCTCTGGGTCACTGAGCTCTGCAGGACCTTCCTGCTCTGCCCACAGTGCTCAGAGGGAATTCCATCCTGTACCTGTCTCAAGGAAGGTCCATGCAGAGCTCCTGCTGCCAGGTACCAAATAAATCCTTCCCCATTCAGCTTTTAACAGCAGCAGAGCTGCCTCCAGCCCTGGAGTCCAGCACAGGAAGGACCTGGAGCTGCTGGAGCCAGTTCAGAGGAGGCACCAGGATGGTCAGAGGGATGGAGCAGCTCCACTGGGAGGAAAGGCTGGGAGAGCAGGGAATGTTCAGCCTGGAGAAGTGACCAGGGGTAACCTCATTGTGGCCTTCCAGTGCCTGAAGGTACAGGAAAGATGGAGAGAGACTCTTTACAAGGGAGGGAGGGACAGGACAAGGGGAATGGCTTCCCACAGCCAGAGGGAGGGTTAGGTGGGACATTGGGTAGGAATTGTTCCCTGTGAGGGTGGGCAGGCCCTGGCACAGGTTGCTCAGAGAAGCTGTGGGTGCCCCTGGATCCCTGGAAGTGTCCAAGGCCAGGCTGGACGGTGCTTGGAGCAATCTGGGATAGTGGGAGGTGTCCCTGCTCATGGCAGGGGGTGGCACTGGATGGGCTTTAAGGTCCCTTCCCACCCAAGCCATTCAGTGATTGGAAGCATAAACATCCCTTAGCATTTAACTGGGACACAATCACAGTGTCTGGAAACAACACCTGAATTATCATAAATTATAGGAACACCAAATGTCAAAGAAAGCAGCACAAATTGGGTTGAAGAAAGCTGTGGGTGGTCCCACACATTGATGCTCCCTGTGTGCAGAATGCACCCTCGATGGAGAGCAGGCTGCTCACCTGAGCTGTTCCCACTACAAATCTAAACATTAAAAAAAAAAGAAATTTGAAAAAAAAATGTAATTAAACCCACACCACAGAATTAAGCAACCAAACCACTAAGTCCTGTCTCATTACCGGCACAAGTTGTTTTTTCTTTTTGGTGGCGGGGAGAAGATTCTGAATAATTTTTTAGTTTTTGTGGACAGACCAGGATTTTCTAGTTGTCATCATTTTTATATTCCTTTAGTAATACAGAAGTAGCTAAAAATTACCAAAAAAACCCCCACCCCAAAATCCTGTTAAACAGATTAACCTGCAACCAACTCCAACTCCAAGCACTGCCCACAGCCTTTGCAAGCCAGTTCCAGGAAAAGGAAAATCACCTTTTAACTATTTTTATGTTACAACCCAGCCTGCAGTCCCAGCAGGATGAGAGACAGCCTGCATCCCCAGGCCAGGCTCCTTCCCAGAGCTGCAGCAGCTGATGATTCCTGCAACGATCTCAGTGCCTAATTCCTTCTATCCTCATCTCCAACCTGCAGCAAGGGAATTCGAGGCATCATTGCAATATTCAGCTGAGTTCATATTAACAGGAAGGAGAAGGAATTTTCTATAATAAATATATTAAGTTGCAAAAGAAAGCTAAAACCAGCTGGTTTCCTCCCCCAACTTACTAAGGCTGCCCTCCACTGCTCTGGAACATATTTGCAGCCCAGAGCAATGAAATTATATGGATCAAATGTTAAATATGGATTAAATGTTAAGTCAAGTATTGTAATCAGATGTTGCCATTTAACTTACAATTAGAAAAAGGTTGGTTCAAGAAAAAAAAAACCAAAAAATAAACACACAAAAAAAATGAATAGCAGCCAGTCTACACAGCAAAACTCTGTATTTTCTAAACTAGAAACACTGAGAGTTCCTTCAGAGAAGATTTTCAATTATGCTTCTCAATCACATTAACACCTCTCATTCCCATAAATCCAGGGCGGGTCTGATCCCAGTTCACACCCAAACCCCAAGTGCTAATTAGCCATCTGACAGCTGGAAGCTCAGGGAAGTGCTCAGGTGGCAGCAGCTGCTCACCAAGGCCTCAGTGCAAACCTTTCCACATGGAATCACGGAATGGTTTGGGATGGAAGAGACCTTAAAGCTCATCTCAGCCCACCCCCTACCATGGGCAGGGACACCTTCCGCTATCCCAGGTTGCTCCAAGCCCTGTCCAGCCTGGCCTCGGACACTTCCAGGGATCGCACAACCACAGCTTCTCTGGGCAACCCATGTTAAATGTATAACAAGACAATGTGAAAACAACCCAAAATTTCACTTCACTACTCCGTTCATTTTTTGTTGCAAACCAAAAGAGAAAAACCATTCCAAGCCCCAGCCCATTCCCTGAAAGCAAAGCACCACCTGCACGTGGCTCCCAGCACTTTGTGAGGCACAGGGAAGGAACACCCAAACAGCCCACAGGCAGAGATAACGGAGAAAATACAAAAGCTACAAGTTAAAAAAAAAAAAAAAAAAGGAGGAAAGAAAGAGAATGCTGCTTCTGCTAAATAAAGAAAGCAAACCCGCAGCCTGCGAACACCCCCAGCACAGCTCTGCAGAGGTGCTGCCCTGCCCGGGAGCACCGTGGGGCTGAGGGAGCTCGGGCTGAGTGCGGCTGCCGGGGCCGGAGAGCTCCTGTGCCAGCGGTGTTTGGGAGCAGATGGCTCCCTGTGTTTTCCCACAACACTTTCCTCTTCCCACTGCAGCCGTCTGCTCCCTTTTGGCAAGAACTTCAGGTGCCAAGGGTGTACAGAACCATCTCGAGCTGCCAAGCACCGCACAGGCGTCAGCTCAGGGGAAGAAAAGGAAAAGGGTGAAGGGGGAAAGGCCGAGTGATCCCACCAAAGCCCCCTCTGGCACGTTCCTGCTGCTTTCAGCTAAAACGGGTGTTTTTATTCTGAATAGTCCATCTACCTACTTAAGTATCTGTTTGTTTTATTTACAGGCTCCTCGTGTTGTCACACATCAAAACAAGCTGGCAGTGATCCCTAAGGAGTCCCCATTAGCAACACAGCTCCATTATGGATGTAACATTTTTCTGCCATCTCAAAATAAGAGGAATCTTCAAACACCCACAAATTAGTTCTCACACATCTCCACCATTAAGTTGCACACAAATTCAGACTTCAGAAGGTTAAAGAGCTCAAACACCAACAGCTTTTTTCCGGTGCCTGTTCACCCAGGAGATTTTTAAGCACAAACAGGAGTGTCAGCTCCAGGCACCACTAAGGTCAAAAAGGAAATAACCAGTAAATGTAAGTGGTTATACCTCAAACATCAGGTAACCTGTACTTTTAAAAATAATAAGCCATGAGAGAGCAGACCAATAATTCATCAGAGGACTACAGGAGATTCATTTAAGGGATCTGTGACAGCATTTGAGGATGAGAAGAGGATGCTGAGGAAATGTCAAACACCAGTAACAATCACAAAAAGAATTCTGAATTAAATATGTGGTTTTGTGAGCAACTGGAACTTGAACACAGAACTTCACTGATGGATAAAGCAATTAATGACTCAACTGTGAGCTGAACACATGGGTTTGTGAGCATGAGACAGGCAAACAAGCTGGCAACAAATGAGACAATGATTTCAGACTAAAGTTTGGATTTCCAGTGCCAATCTGGATCTCCTCCACAAGCCTCTTCCATCAAGTCTTATGCTTACCACTCATACCACAACTGAAGAAAACTGCACAAGAAACCCTTTGCTGGATGAAGGTTTTCAACTGAGGAGGCCTGATAGACTCTCACCCATGAGCTGGAGAGAATCAGACTCTCAGGTGCCATGGGAACAGTGCCCTGGTGTGGGATGTGTCTCCTGAGTGCCTGTAGCCTTAGGGGAGCTGAGGGCAGCCAAGACAAGGGCCAGACAGGTTGGGGAGTATTTCCAAGGCATTAAGACCACAAAGTTTTCCACTATAATTAAATGCATGTTAGGGATGGGAATAGGGAAGGAGGAAGTCATGAAAAAGGTTGATCCTGACCACTGCTGTAGTATTGTAGAGGAGAGGACCTTGAAGATCACCTAAGTCTAAACCCCTGCCATGGACAGGGACACCTTCCACTATCCCAGATTGCTCCAACCTGGCCTTGGACACTGCCAGGGATGGGACAGTGACAGCTTCTCTGGGCAACCTGTGCCAGGGCCTCACCACCCTCACAAGAACTTCTCCCTAATCTCTGATCTAACCCTGCCCCCAGTTTAAAGCCATTCCCCCTTGTCCTATCACTATCTGGCCACATAAAAAGTCCCTCTCCCTCCTTTTTTATAAGGCCCTGGAAGGCCACAGAAGTCTCTCCCAAACCTCCTCCCCAGCCCTCTGACCACCCCCAGGTACTGCTACTCCCTAAAGCAGCGTGAACCCCGCTCTGAGCGGTGACAGCACCTCCCCAAAACGACAAGCAGTGTTTTTTTCCTATGATGCCCAAGCTGGGAACACTCACCCACAGCACTGAGGGCGTGCTTGAGCTCCAGGGTGAAGGCTGTGAGCGGCACCTCCTCAGACACCGGCATGATGGCCACCGTGGAGAGGTTGCTGGCAGGATTTCCTGCATCCCACTTGCTGCTGGAGCTGTGCAATCCCAGAGGATGACCTGTCCACAAAGAAAACATTTGCCATCAGTCAGCCCTGAAAGCCAGGCTGCAAACAATGGGGTGTCACCTTCAGGCTGGAAGGGAAGTGTCACCAAACTGTTCCACCCCACGGAAATGTAACACAATGCTCCACAGCACATGAGAGGAGAGCTCCCACATATTGCATTTTTAAGATCAATTTTTGGTTGCTGGTACAGCAAATGTAGGTAGAAATTAGGCAGTGTTAAAAATACCCGGATGGATGCCAGGAATAGGTTACATGAAACATGGATTTGCCTGACCCAAGAAGACAAAGATAAAAGGCACTTTAAAACCCTTTGCCACAACTTTGGAACTGATTTAGCCCCCAAGAGGAAGTAGATCAACTAACAGAAGCTCCAAACCTGTTGTCCGTATTAACATACTCCAAAAATTAACAATCCTGGTTTTACAGTATTCCTAAGCAAGGCAGTAAATACCTGTTTTCAACAAAGCTCCTATGGAGCGTATCTATCTGCACCTATTTTCACTTCAAGATGCAGAGCTTTAGAGATATGGGCTTAGGAGTATGAACATAAAATATGGAACCTCTGAAGTAGGAGCATATACCTGGAAGTATCTCCAATATAATTTGGCAAGGTGAGGACAGAGACAATGGGCAGAGGAAAAGCAGTTTTTGAGAAAAGTGTGCAATGCACATGAGAAAAATCAAGATCTTCCCAGACAGCTTAGAGCAAGAAAAGCAAAAATAACGGAGTGTTCTAAAACTGTTCTTACTCTGATACTCCTTTTTTCCTCTTTAGCTGAGCCTTCTCAGACAATCTCACTCTGCTGCTAATGCCTGTCAACTCAGCTCCAAGTACACAAGAAATGTTGAATCTAAGTTGGGATTTCACATCCTGCTTATCTCATTTCACCCAGCTAAGGCCTAAGATGCACCAACAAGGTGAATTCTTGAGCTGGGCATATGGAAATACTTGATATCCCCTGTGGAAACCCATTCAAAGGCTCAATGCCAGAGCAACAGTACACTGCAGGACACAAAGAAATATCAGATAAACTTTTTTCAAATATATTCAGCAGTTAAGTTATTCATTTCAAGTCTTCTAAAACAGCTCTGCACAGAAGATTAAATAGTTTTTCCCCTCTTTTTGGTGATCTTCAAGAAGATATTTGTAGGTTCAAACAGGTTACACATCACAGCTCAACCCCTTCATCTCCACTGGCCTTTCCTCCTCAGAACTTCAATGGTGATTCTCTGATTGAACTCCTTTTACTCTTTATTAATTTTCTTCCTACTTTCTATATTTTCCCCATTTTGCCCTATTTCCCAGGCAGGGCAGATTCTGCCCTGGGCCACAGAGGCATTTCAGCAGGCACTGGATTTTAATTACAATTATCACCAGGCATTTGTGCACAACTGATTGTGCCCAGAAAGCTGAGCAGGTGAAGAGCGAGCAGGTTCCCTTCCCCAGACTGCTCCAAAACAGGAGAGTTTTTGACCTCATTTTCAGTCTCCTTGGAATTTTGCAAAACCAGCAACTGAAGTAATTAAAGCCCCCCAACCAAACAAAAACCCAAACAATCCTCAACATCAAAGAACTCCACAACACTCTCAGTAGTTAATGAGCATCCGTTTGCTTTTAAAAGCTGCTCAAGAAAATTGGGAAAATTTCCTCCTACTCCCTTCAATCAGTAAAGAGACTTTGTGTTGGTGCTGCCACAATCACAAAGCTTCAGAACAAAATCATAGCAGGTCATTTCCTCCCAGACAATTCATTAAAATAATGCAAATACAGACATATTAAGGCAGTCTATGTGCTGATGCTGCTCAGCAGGGTGCTCTGATTTCAGCCCATTACAGCTGCTCTTTCCAGTGCTCCCTTTACATTGCTCTCGCACAAAATTCCACGGACATTTCACTGCACACAGGCAGCAACACTTCTCTATCTCAATTGCAAATCATTCCACTCCCACTCTCAGTTAACCATGACCTGCCAAAACCAGTATGTGTACACAGATATAATAGAATCCCCATCCACTGTGCCTACAGCTATCACACATCACAGAACCCCAGAGTGGTTTGGGTTGGGAGGGCCCTTAAAGCCCATCCAGTGCCACCCCCTGCCATGGGCAGGGACACCTCCCAGTATCCCAGGGTGCTCCAAGCCCCGTCCAACCCGGCCTTGGACACTTCCAGGGATGGGGCAGCCACAGCTTCTCTGGGCACCCTGTGCCAGGGCCTCCCCACCCTCACAGGGAAGATTCCTTCCCAACATTCCACCTAACCCTGCCCTCTGGCAATGGGAAGCCATTCCCCCTTGTCCTGTCCCTCCATCCCTTGTCCCAAGTCCCTCTCCAGCTCTCCTGGAGCCTCTTTAGGCCCTGGAAGAGGCTCTAAATTCTCCCTTCTCTCCAGGCCAAAATTTAGCAACAAACTGCCTTTCCAAATATGCACTGCCTGTTTCCAGATTTAAGGATGCCAGTCTGGCTCCCAGGAAGCCCCAGCATCAATGGGAATAGTCCAGGAATGAGTCTTACCTCCCTGCTGCAGACTGCCAAGAATCTTCTCACCCAGCAAGTGGATAAGTCTGGTCACAACCTGGTGATGGGAGAGAAAGGGAAAAAAAAGAAACATTCAGGCAGAAGGTACTGAAAGTAGAGCATCCACATGGAGACTTCCAAACTTTTTAAAGATGTTCTCTCCAGCTGAACCACACGGAGACAAGGGTTTGTAGCTGTAGCTTCTTTCCTGGCTGTAATGTATGGTGACTGATCATTTGTCTTGATTTCTCTTACCTTGTTTTACTTTAATTTGGAAAAACAAGAAAACAAAACAACCCCAGAAGAGGCAGGATTTAACTTGCTTTGGGGAAAAAAAAAAAAAAATCTGATTATTTGGGGAAACATGTCAGATTGTGTTTTCAGCTCTCCTCATTTCTCTCTGCAGGGCACCTGCACCTCTAAGTCACTCAGTGCTCAGTGGCTGCACAGCTACACCTTTTGTAGGTGCTAAAGGCCCCAAAAGGTTCAAGTCTGTGTTCAAACAGATCCACCCCCAATCCTAGTAAATGGTTTACAGCAGCCAATTTAAAACATCTGGAAAAAAAAAGGGATAAATACACACTCCAAACACCTGCAGAATCAGAACAAACTACCTAAGAAGTTGCTTTTTCCCCCCAAATCATGTTTGCCTGGTAATTCATGTTTGAATGGACAGATGTTTTCCCAGCTGTTTTTCCAGCAGGGCTTACATCAATATAAACCAATATTCCACTAGCCAAGTGTATCTCCAAACTGACAAGCCTCCCTCCAACATGAACTATCAATAATTCCTGACAAGTGGGGCAGCAGAAGACTAATCATTGCAATATCAAAAAGTGACAGACATGGAAAATGCAGCATTTATTCCAAAAGCTCAACACAGATGTTTTACCAAATAAGGAAAAGAGTTATTTAAATGCATTAAGAATTAATAGAGCAATCATGAGATACTCTCCCCCAGACAAATAATTCAAGGTCAAGATAACTCAGGAGGACATAAAAAAACCTCAAAACTGCCACAACAAAAGTTCTCCAAACTCTTAACATGACAAACAAGCAGCAGCCAGGTTGGCTGGGACCCTGGGCAGACACACTGTTCCCACAAGAACAGGCACTTCAGGATGCACCTCCCAAATCAAGGACCATGCAGGCACCAAGACAGGTCAGGATGCCCACCTGAACCATTTACATGTTCTGCTTTAAAAATGAAACCTGATGCAGCAAATTGCCCTGAACTGTGAAGCTCTATGCACAAAGCACCAGTTTATTTTAAGTCCTCTAAGGAAAAAGGGAGAAGAGCAAACAGGAGGCTTCCAGCACAGGGTGACTTGTCCTGGAGCATGGAGTAACAGCTAAGCAAGGTTATTTCAGGAATTTCATGGAATGGTTTGGGGTGGAAGGGACCTTTAAAGCCCATCTAATCCCACTGAGAAGGGACACTTTCCACTATCCCAGGCTGCTCCAGGCCCTGTCCAACCTGGCCTTGGACACTTCCACTTCAACATCAGTGAGATCCACAGCTCTGAGATTCACCAGTGGTGCTGTGTGGGCTACGGAAAACCGCCCCAACCACAGGGAGCAGTGAGGGAGAGAGGGAACTCTTATCAAAAATGGAGAGTGGTTGCCCTTGCTAAGGGAGGTGACCTCCCCCCTGAGCACATTTGCCATACCCAGCTCCCAGGCTTCACCTAAACCTGCAGCAGCACAGCAGGACTTTCCTTCACCAATTTTGGGAGGTGCTATGAACATTTTACACTTCTGAAGCACTTAAGCATGAGAATTTTAATTACTTGCTAAAACCATCTCCTGTATTTATAACTTTTTCTGCTTTACAGGCAGCTGAGGAGAGCTCCAGCTAAGTTACAAAATATGTCCAAGGTTAATGATGGAACTAAGAATAGAACCTATTGGTCTCATTTTCCAGTTGGCTGCTCCTATTACTGGGAAATATTATTTGTCTTGTTTGCTGGAGCAAACCTTACAGCCTTGGTATGTACAGATAGGGAAAATTATTTCCCTGGTGACTTTGTACGACAAGCAAGCTGCTCCCCAGAACGGGATGAGTCACTCTGTCGCAGTCATGGCAACGTCCAGGGAACATCAATTTGGGATTGGAGCTCAGAACTGAAATTTCCATGGAGTTTTATATTACATACACCAGATATCCTTTCACTAAAAGGCAATGTTTTCCTTTAAAAGCCACTTGTCCACCCTTCGGAGGGAGAAGTCAGTGTAAATCACATCCCTCCACTGACAACAGATCTGACCTTCCATAATCAATCCAAACCCCTCACTGGGCAGGGCAGCAGGAGCAGCTCTGCCCACACTCAGGGCACCTGGGGAGAACTGAAAACCAACAGGAAAAAATCATTCTTCAGGTTTCCAAATCCCTTTGTTCTCACCTCCCCCAGCAGAAGGGCATGGGAAGGAGCAGCTCAGCTCAATGCAGCCCAAGAGACAAGAAGAAGGAACCAAGAGATCTGGGATGGCATGGAGGGGGCTGGGATAGCTCAGGCAGGGAGGAGGAACGACAAACAGAAATTAGCCCTTGGGCTAGGAGCAAAATGACAGGGACTGAAGGGAAGCAGTTATTCCAAGTATGCCTGGAGGAGATGGAAGCAGAAGGGCAGGTAACAGGGCGGGTACCTTGATGCAGAATCTGAGCTGTGACTCAGCAATCCCTTAAACCTCCTGTTCAGCTGGATTTTGCAGGAAATTCAAGGTGGAAGACAGTCTCTTCTCCCAGGTAAGAAGTGACAGTACATGAGGAAACAGCCTCAAGCTGTGCTAGGGAGGTTTAGCTGGATATTAGGAAAGCCTTCTTCACTGAAAGGGTGGTCAAGCATTGGCACAGGCTGCCCAGGGCAGTGGTGGAGTCACCATCCCTGGAAGTGTTCAAAAAACGTGTGGATGTGGCACCTGGGGACATGGCCTAGTGGTGGACACAGCAGTAGTGGGGGACTGGTTGGACTCCATGATCCTGGAGGGCTTTTCCAATCTTAACAATTCACTGAAAGCTCTGGGAATTGGCAGTGAGGGTTTGGGCAGAGGGTTAAGGCAGGAACTGGACTGACATGGAAAACACAGTGAGTTTCCATCCTCTGGAGGTGCAGCCCCCAGCACTGCCCCGCACTCCTGAGCCAGGCACAGGCTGGGCACTGCTTTCCCAGAGCCCCCCTTCCCATGGAAATGCCTGTCTTTCCCAAGCACAGCGCCAGAGGAGCACGGAACGCTTCCTAGACATCTGTACAAGCAAAATTATCTCATTTCCAGGGTGTCAGCATCACCCAGGGCTAGACAGCCTTCCCAGTCAGAAGCGTCTGTGCTCATCCCTACGGCACATCCTGGATTTTACAGTCTCTTCTAGCACCCCACCACCCAGCCCTACAAACACCCCTCCTGCTGGCACAGGATCAGGCAGTTTAAATTTAAGGTTTGAAGAAAAATCTGCGCTTGCAAGAAGGCAGAGTTGGAGCCCAGACGGATCAAAGAACACCAGGAGGTTCCTAAATCAGGAGAGGATCATTAATTGCCTGTAAAGTAAAGGCAACTTTTGGACCCCTCGTGCTGGGGATGGAGCTAAGCTTGGTTTAGTTTCTGAGGGAGTTGAATTAATCCTTCCTCATGATTAGGAACTGCCCTAGCAGGGAGTGCACCAGGCTCAGTTAATCACAGTTAATCACTGTGAACAGTAACGAGCAGCAGAGCCCTGGATCAGACGTTTGGCTGTCAGGCCAGGTCTGCTCAGAGCTCCCCCACCCAAACTCTGCTCAGGGACACACTTTCCCACCTACTGCTCCCTGCCAGGCTGGGAGGTGACTCAGGAAGGTCACAGAGCACCTAAAACAGGCACTGCAGGGGCTCCTGGAGCGAGTCTGGGGCTGTGGGGTCTGTCTGGCTCAGGGAGTTCACCACCAAAAATATCCCAAAGCAGAAGAAACCCCGCTCCCCTCAGCTTATGCAAAAAAGTTTTCAGGCCAGAAGGGCAAAATCTGACCTTGCAGGTCTAAAAAACTGAGTAAACCTCCATCTCAAAAGTTACTTGAGGGCTCCAGGTACATCAGTACCATTCTCCAAAAGCCCCGAAACCTCTCCTGCTCCCCCTGCAAATGTCAGTTCATAACCCTGGCCCAGAGCAGGATGTTCAGTTGAGATGTTTTGTAAGGGAAATAACCATTCTTTCTCCTCCTGTCACCCACTCCCCTTTCCAGATTAACTCCCAAGAACACTTTTGTGCAGGGCAAAGCAGGATGAAGTTTTTGTGTCTCAGCTGCTGTTGGAGAGCTCCTCCCTCAGCACAATTCCATCCCTCTGACCCAGCTCACCGCTCACCACTCACCACCTCAGCTACCTAGAAAGGTGGTGTCTTCCTGGCTGTTTCTGAACCAGCTCCATCCCAGTGAGACTCACTTGGGCTCTCCCAGCATCCCAAATTCTCCCAGACTCTCTTATCAAACATGACAGTTGTTCCTGCACCTGCTACAGACAAGGTTCTGAGAAACCATTAATTTTCCCTCTGCTTAACTAATGTTCAATCACTCCACAGACCTGCAGCCTCTGCATTCACGGCAGGGCAAGGCTTGAGCACCACATCCCCAGGGGCTGTATTTCCTTACTTTAGGATGATTAATCCCAGTTTCAAAACAAGGATGTGGCCAGGCAGGATTTCAGCTCTGCTGCTGATGGTGCCAACACAGAGCTGAGTGCTCCATCCATCCCGGGGCTGAGGTGTTATCCTGAGCACCACTTACTCCCCAGCCACTGTAATTCCCACCCAAGAGGTTATGGTCACTCTGCAGCGTTGCATTTCCTATAATCCCTTTAAATATTACAAACTATTACCTACCCCTGCTAATCTTCCAAGGCTGGGTTCTGGGTAAAGCTTTTCTTCCTATTCAACTGTGACACTCAAGAGCTGCTTTACAAAAAGCCCTTTTGAAAGTGATTTTCATGAGAATTCAGCTGTAAAATACTTTCCTATGGATATTTATTTCATTCTGTGAATACTATGGATTGCCTGGCAGATTGAACATCTGCTGATAGATAACAACTATTCCAAACAAAGCTTGTTCCATCTTAGCTAATTTTTGATTTAGAGAAATTTAATACCTGAATGGAGCCTACAAGAAAGGTGGAGAGGTACTCTAGACAAGGGATGGAGGGACAGGACAACAGGGAATGGCTTCCCACTGCCAGAGGGCAGGGTTGGATGGGATATTGGGAAGGACTCCTTCCCCGTGAGGGTGGGCAGGCCCTGGCACAGGGTGCCCACAGAAGCTGTGGCTGCCCCATCCCTGGAAGTGTCCAAGGCCAGGGCTTGGAGCAACCTGAGATAGTGGAAGGTGTAGCTGCCCATGGCAGGGGCTGGAACTGGATGAACTTTAAGGTCCCTTCCAAACAAAACCAGTCTGGGATTCTGTAATTCTTAATCAACATCAATATTCAAATTCACAGCAGCAACTGATGTAAGGACCTGTGTACTACAAATCCCTTTTAGTTACAACAGAAGAAACATCTATAAAAACATATATAAGAACAAACCCCCAAAAATAAAAGATACACTCATCACCTCAGCCCTGCAGTGCAGCCGGGTTCAGCTTTCATTGTATGTGATTTTAAATCAAAGCAACAAAGCCCCTGTGCAAGGAAGCAAAGGGCCAGGCCTCAGGTTCCTGGGCCAGGAATGCAGCCTGGGCTGAAGGAAACAAGAAATAAACCTGACATGGGAGTGCCAGTCCTGTGCAATCAAGAGATAGATGTAGCCCTACAAACCTGATTGGGGTTTTCCTTTCTGGGTCCTCCACCATCACCCAGACCAGGATTCTGCAGGGAACAGAGTACTTTGGAGGTGAGCTATGAACTCTCTCCAGCGACTTTGAAGTCTAAAAATACAATACTTCCTAGTTAAGCTTTTAAAACTTCAGTCATTGAATAGGTCACCCCTAAAGTGGAATCACAAAATACTCTATCACAGAACCTCCAGAGCTGGAAGGGACCAACCAGGATCATCCAGTCCCACTCCCAGCTCTGCCCAGACACCCCAACAATCCCACCCTGTGCATCCCTGGGAGCGTTGTCCAAAGGCTCCTGGAGCTCTGGCAGCCTTGGGGCCGTGCCCATTCCCTGGGGAGCCTGGTCAGTGCCCAGAACCCTCTGGGGGAAGAACCTTTTCCTGATCTCCAGCCTGAGCCTCCCTGACACAGGTCATTGGTCACCAGAGAGAAGAAGTTAAACATGTTAAATAACAATCTCTTGGTGCCTTCCCAGCAGGGCATTGCAGAGCTTCACATCCAGATGCGATTTACTTAAAGGACCTGTGAAAGGGTTTTGTGCCACACAGAGACCCTGTGAATGAGCTGCCATGGAAAACAGGCCTGCCAAGGGTTTTCTGTTCTACAAAATAAAAATAATTGGGAGTATAATAGTGCAAACAGTCATTTTGCCTGCACAAATCCACAGAATAGCTTCTGGGGAGCTCTTTCCAGGAGCTGAGATTATCCTCTGCTAGCTTTCTTAAGGGCTTTTTTTAAGGGACAAGGGAGGAGGAGAGGTAAATTAGATCCTCAGCTTGAATAAAACCAGGGTGTTACTGAAGCGTAACATGGCCCCAGATCAGATAAACACCCCCTGGTTCTGGAATCAGGGAGCTTAGCAAGGGGCCTGCAATTGAAACTTCTGACGTTTGATCGGCGCCGTGACAAAGCAAATCCTGAACGCTCCCTCACAACAATTCCTGGCACCTTTACAAATGCTACTGAAGCACACAGCAGAGCTGAGGCTTTATCCTGGGGCTGTTTGAGCTTCTAACGCTTGGGATCAATCGTGTCTTGAAGAAAAATGTCATTCTGGTATCGGTGCTCTGATTAAACCCCCCTTCCCGCCTGCCTCACTCAGTGACCACGGTGTTCCCACTGAACTCCTTGTCTCCTCCTCACAGTCACTTCTACAGTCGAGGAACACTTATAGCAACGGACCAGGAGCACAAATACAGAAAAATCTAGAAGCACAGCCTCTCCTGACCTGTTCCCCACTGCCACATCGAGCTTAAGCCATGACGCACAATCTGCCCAATCCTGTGGGCAGCACTTGGAAAGGAGGGCACATCACAGAGCTCACTCCGTAAGGCAGATAACCCTGGGGAAGGCTCCAGCCACTTCAGAAAGGCTCTGCTTCAAATACTCATACAAAGATAGCAGAGCTCCAGTTGGAGCTGGATGACAGGTTCTGAATATATTTAAAGCTCAAGGGCAGACTCAGAGAATTAAAAGAAAGATGCAGAAAAACTCTTTCTATTTTTCAGCATGCATTTTCCAGCACGTCAAAGGTTGTCTCACAGTTCAGCCCCCACAGCTCCCAAGCAATTTCTCAGCACAATTTCCATCAGCAGCCAGCAGGTCTAAATTTCAAGTTAGAGTTCTAAAAACTAACTCAGCTCAGGAGAGGCACAGCTCATCTAGGAAATGTGATCCCAGCTCTGCAGCGATGTTGGAACATCTCTGTGATCTGTTCACAGATTTTTGTGCTCTCGCTGCTGCCTCGACGCTGCTTTGCGGTGCCAGGAATCGTGAGCTGGTTCCCTGTCCTACTTTCCAGAACTGAAGGCAGGGATGAAAATAGAAAGAATCAATTCCCTTTCACTCCTGCAAGGCTGGAAAGCTTCGAACGGCACCAGGAATGAGCACGGAGGCTGTCAGGGAGCAAATGCTCCCCTGAGGGCTGTGCTGAGAGCTGGGGGCATCAGGGTGGAGAAAACAAGGACGTCTGGCACCATGGACCACTTTTCATTGGGAATGTCTAGAATGCCATATCCAGAGTGAGTCCAGGTTGAGATGTTTTTCTGAGAAGCCAGACAATGTAAATTTGACTTCTGTAGACTGAGCAGGACCTAGAAATCAACATCTGTCAGGTCTGGGCACATAATCTGAAGTTTTGGCTGTTATTTATAACTGAGGTCGGGCTCCCTGTGCTCACCCATCTGCTTCAGCCCTCAGAATAACCTGAGCTGTGATGGGTCACATGGAAGATCCTGGCACACCAGCTCCCGTCTTTCCCAGGACCAATGCAGCTTTCCAGGAGACAAGACGATCACATGGACCTTCCCCAAGGATCAGCCATGCCATTTCTCCAGGTTGTACATGGCAGCTCAAGGAACTGGAATTCCTGCCTGGACTAACAGAGCACGATTCCCCTCATTTCACACTGGCAAGCACCACCCACGTTCTACGATTTTCTTACGCATCAGGTAATGTTTTCCTACGATGCATTCCAGAGTTGGAACCCGTCCTGGATCACCTACAAACACAGTATGGCTGGTGAAAAGTCTGCAGGATGAAGTCCTCCCACTAACTCCTAAAATTAAAGGGTTCCTCACCCTTCATTCTTGTCACCTTTGTTCTCTGTGACAGGAACAGGACCCAGGGAACTGTGGCTGTGCCAGGGGAGGGTCAGGCTGGAGATCAGGGAAAGGTTCTTCCCCCAGAGGGTGCTGGGCACTGCCCAGGCTCCCCAGGGAATGGGCACGGCCCCAAGGCTGCCAGAGCTCCAGGAGCCTTTGGACAACACTCCCAGGGATGCACAGGGTGGGATTGGTGGGGGGTCTGTGCAGGGACAGGAGCTGGATCACTGATCCTGGTTGGTCCCTTCCAGCTCAGGATACTCTGTGATTCCATGACTGTAGCAAAGCTCAAGGGTAACAGACTGAGAGGGAAATCCAAGCTCAGGAACTGCCCAGTTTTTGGCTGTTAACACACACACACACACTACTTAGGCTCCATGGAAGTTGCCAAGAGGAACACCAAAAGAAAACCAGTTCTCCCTTGAACTAAGACAGAATTTCACCTGACTCAGGGGACCAGCACCACTGTTTGATCATTACTCAGCAAGTGAGACTCGTGCCAACTTACCCTCACCAGGCAGTGCAGGAGCATGGAGTTGATAGAGGCAGAGTCACATTTTCTCCCCTTAAAAGGTGATTTTCTGCTTTGCAGAAGGAAATCCTCCACCCTTGTGCTGAATCACCAGCCAGCTCTTGCTACTCAGTCAATTATTTCAGAACTATTGCACCTGCTATCCCTTCATTACTTTATTACTTCTGGTTGAACGGGGAAAACAACATCATAAACCCTGTGTATAAATCACTATTCCAGAATAACAGCCAAGAAAATGGGACAGAGAGAATTCATTTGGTCCATCCTTCTGCTCAGCACTAAACATTACTTCACTGATCATTTCAAAAGAGGTTATAAAAACAAGTCACAATCTTTTAGTCTTTCTGGGGAGCAGAATGAGCTTTTTCTCACTACTCAACTGCTGCCACTTCAGTTCAGTCCCAGTTGCTCTGTTCCAGTATGGTGAGCAACTTCTGCCCTTCCTAGCACAGGACAACCTCATACATCTGAAAATAGCTACCATGTCTTCCCTTAACCTTTCACAGGCTTTTTGTCTTTATAGGTCAGTATTTCTAACCAGCACTCAGCTGCCTTTTTGTCCTTCAGACTCTCTTCCTTTGGTCTGCCCCTGCCTTCAAATGTGCTGCCACAGGCTGGTGCTGAAGCCTTCCCAGCATGAAGGAGAATGTCAGGATTGCTTCAAAAAGCATTCTCTTAACATAGTTTATTTTTTTGCAACTGCATGACACTGTCCTGGCAAGGGCAGCTTTTGATCCTCTCATGCCTGGGTTCTTTTTCTAAGAAATAGTGAACCAGCCCCTGTCCTCTGTACACCATTTATTAGTTTCCAGCTCAAATATTTCTCTCCAGTAAAATCCTTTCAAGTTTATTTTGCACGTTCTACTCGCCTCCAAACTTTCTACCCTATAGTTTTGCTCCATCACTTCAATTTTTTTTCTCACTTCTGTCCTTCCTCTCTTATGTGCATCCAAATCAGTGTGGGCAGCAGGGGAGGGGGGCTTGTGCCCCTCTGCCCCCTCAGGTGAGACCCCACCTGCAGAGCTGCCCCCAGCCCTGGGCCCAGCACAGGAAGGGCCTGGAGCTGCTGGAGAGAGCCCAGAGGAGGCACCAGGATGGGCAGAGGGATGGAGCAGCTCTGCTGGGAGGAAAGGCTGGGAGAGCTGGGATTGTTCAGCCTGGAGAGGAGAAGCTTTGGGGTGACCTCATTGTGACCTTCCAGAGCCTGAAGGTACAGGAAAGATGGAGAGAGACTCTTGATAAGGGCCTGGAGTGACAGGGCAAGAGGGAATGGTTTCCCACTGCCAGAGGGCAGGGTGAGATGGGATACTGGGAAGGAATCCTTCCCTGTGAGGGTGGTGAGGCCCTGGCACAGGGTGCCCAGAGAAGCTGTGGCTGCCCCATCCCTGGAAGTGTCCAAGGCCAGGTTGGACGGGGCTTGGAGCACCCTGGGATAGTGGAAGGTGTCCCTGCCATGGCAGGGGTGGGACTGGATGGGCTGTAAGGTCCCTTCCATCCCAAACCATTCTATGTGCGACCTAACAGACAAAAAAAAGAAAGCACAAGGGCTTTGAAATCATATTAAAATATTTTATCTCAAGTTCTTAAGACAGTCTGAAGGCATTAACTGCATAAATCATCTACATAAAGTCTATCTTATGTTCCTCTTTCTATTTCTAGTGCTGGTTCTAAAATAATTCCATAGGAAAAAAAATCAAAGTTCTCGCATTTTTTATACCAGTTTAACATCTCTTTAGAATTTGGAGACCTCAAACAGCAGCACAAATGTGTTTTTGTAACAACCTGTTTTGCAACACATTTCCTTAAAATATCTATTTTAGCATTTTGTTTCATTGCAACCAATTAGCCAGACTGGGGCTAAGTCCAGAGAAAACTGATTCCATACTGGAAAAGGTCAGGAATTTGGGGCTGATGGGCTGTACTCCTTAGACATGGGAAGACATTTGAATTCTATTACAAATAAATGTTTTGAATTGTGCTATAAATGTAACACCCAAGCTCAATTTTAACTGCAAAGCAAAGAGATTCACAGCTCCACAGAGAACACTGTTCAGGGGAAAACAACTCTGCCAGCTGGCAGAAAGGGAAGAGAGAAAAAAGAGACACTGAAATAAATTCCTGCCCCAGATAAAAAGGCAGAATTAGAACCCAGCCTTAGTGCAGAGCAGTGCTCAAAACATTGCTAAAAGTTTAGGCCACATTGGAGGGGCTGGTCTAGGGGAAGGTGTCCCTGCCCATGGAAGAGGAGGAAGAGCTTTGAGGGCCCTTCCAGCCCAAACCAGTCTGGGACACTGGGGATTTCCAGTCTATATGTTCACCAGTAACATTTAACATCATCCATTACCCAAGCAGAAAGGTGGATTTGGATCCTGCCTGCCTCATTTCCTCACTCCTGCCTCAGTCACAAGGAGAGGGATGGTGGAAAGGGCAGCTCCAGAGAGGATGCCCCATGTTTGGGATGTCCCCAGCTTGTGGGGAGCTCTGTACTGAGGTTACACTGCTCCCAGTTGATGAGCCTGGGCAGGGAATCTCTTACATTAAACAGAGAGGAAAAGGCTCACAGAACTACTCAAGCGAGCTCCAGGGACCAGGTGTGCCTTACTGATCCCCAACAGAAGTTCAGAAACACTTCAGCAGAAATAATGCTTACAGGGACACCAGGAAGATTATTTTTCATTGACGTAACTCCTGAACACTTACTGCCGAAATTAAGTTATCCTGGCAATAATACAGACAAAACCCCTCCGTTTTGGCACTATGAAAATGCCTGAATACAGGCTTTATATTGTACAGTTTAAAAAAAAAAAATTATAGGTCCTAGGAAAGCAACACAAGTATTTAAATTAGGTTTATTATTTTTGCAGGATTTTTTAAAAGAAATCTGGTAAAAAGCCCAAAACTCTATGTCTTAAAGACAACAAAAAGAAAAATCAGAAATAATTTGAAGTAATAGCATTAAAGAATTGCCTTTAAGGCCAGTGCAATGATTTAGTGCTTAGTATAATGTCCCTGATGCACTTAGGGACAAAAGAATTAAATTTCAAGTCTGTCAGTCTCCAAATGTGCAGGAGAGAGATATAATGTCAAGTGAATTAAAGAAGATGGATGAGCTGATGGATTCAAAGGGAGCAATCACAGTCTTCAGGACACAGACAGATCTGGCAGTTGTAGAACAAGGACTGACAACCTAAAATGGCAGGAAGAGGGAAACCAACCCCCAAAAATCAAAGCAAATAAAGGTACAGAGAACCAAGGGCTGACTTTGAGCCCCAGTGAGGAGAATGAATGAATAACATTTTAAAAGGGATTTTAGAAGCCAAACTTCCATTTCCCATCAGTAGCAGTAAGTGATTTCCACTTTGCTAACATCCTGCATTTAGGGATAACTCCTTCCAGACACACGAAGCAGCCCTGCAATAAAAGCTGCTACAATTGATTAGAAGCCAGAGGAAGGAAAGCTGGTGGAAGTCTGGGATGGATCCGCCCAGGCAGACAAGGAGCACACAACATTTCCTCAGAATGCATCAATCACACAGAAAACCCAGAGGGCTTGGTGCTAACAGGGAATTTGAGCCTCTCAGACATCCTTTGAGATAAGGCAGGAAGACGTTTTTAATTCCCTTACCTGGGGGAATTTGCGTTTGATGGAGATGAGAGCTCCCTCGGGGAGCTTGGCGAGCTCCGAGTCCCGCACCGCGTGCACCGTGGTGGCTCGGGGCTGGTGGGTCAGGGCCTCCACCTGCAACAGCACAGGGACAAAGCATCAGAGACAACCCACAGCCTGCAGCGAAAGTCAAACAGCGGGAAGAGGACACTGAACCATTCCCAAGAACTGGTGGCTGCACACGCACGGTCGGAGCAGAGCCCTGCGTGTCCCGGGGGTCTCACCCGAGGCACCACCAGCATCTCTCCATCCCAAATTTCTCAGGCACACACTCTGCCATGGGACAGTTGCAGTTTCTCACAGAACCAGAACTCACAGCCCCAGAGAGCTCCCAAAGAGGAAGTTTTGTCTGAGCTTTGGCAGCCTCACACACGGAGCATCTCCCGAGGGAGGGAGGGAGCTGCTTCCAACACCTTCCAGAACAACCACCAGAGGCACAGAGTGAACTCAGCACCACAACAACCCTGAGAGCTTTTTATCCATCAGTTCTCATGGTGATAAAGCCATCAAAGAG
This sequence comes from Atrichornis clamosus, assembly GCA_013400975.1. Taxonomy (NCBI): domain Eukaryota; kingdom Metazoa; phylum Chordata; class Aves; order Passeriformes; family Menuridae; genus Atrichornis; species Atrichornis clamosus. The sequence continues at coordinate 94,582 of WBMZ01003864.1, forward strand.
CCAGGAAAACCCCACTTCTCTACTGCCCTCTCTTTCCTCCATGCCACCCTGAAATGCTTCCATTTTACCTCTGGAAGCTGAATGCCAACAACCTTGAAATAACTGAGAGTTCCCAAATATCCAACAAAGGGGTGAGACCAGGCTGGGTGGGGCCTTGAGCAACCTGGGATAGTGGAAGGTGTCTCTGCCAATGACAGGGGGTGGAACAAGAGGGGCTTTAAGGTCCCTTTCAGCCCAAACCAGTCTGGAATTCTGGGGGCAAATCAGCACATTTTGGCTGAAAGTGAGCACTAATTTTCCTTTTTTTTTTTTTTTTTTTTACATATAAATGTTTATCTCTGCTGTGTAAACAGGAATCCCTGAATGGTTCAGGCTGGAAGGGACCACTGGAGCTCCTCCAGTCCTACCTGCTCCTCTGGAGCAGCCACTCTGGATTGTGTCCAGACAGGTTTTGAGTATTTCCAGGGAAGGAAAACCAGAATACGCCTCCCTGACTAGTGCCCAATTATTTCACGTAGAAACACTTACTTTATTGATGGCAGAAGTTTAAAACAAAGATGGCAACACAAAGATAATTAATACAGAGATTTCTCCTTTACAGGGAGAACCTGACACCACATAAACAACCTGGGGCAAGAAAAACAAAATGCAGCTGCTCCCCAAACCCCCACCTGCCCCATCCCAGAGCCCCGGACCTCTTGTGCTGTTTGGGAATGCAGAAATCAAATTCCCTGGAAGTATCTTCCCATGGCTGATAAGTTATCCTGCCAGGAGAGACGGCGTCACTCAGAGCTACCACATTTAATTGCTTAGGAACAGCCTTGTGCTCCATTTTTGGGAGTTCCAGCAGCAGGCTACATTTATTGGGCTCAAAATCCATAGATCAGCCATTTCCAAAAAAAATGGGTGTCACTGTAGCAGCTGTAATTACTGAGGTTAAAACACAAACAGAAAAATCCCTCCCTAACTGCAATTTACTGATACTCCGAATCAAAGTGAACATGACTTTGCATTTTTAATTTTCCAGTAGAAATACAAACAAATAATGTATCAGCTTATAGCTGTTTGAGTTGTTTAGGGTTTGGGGGTCTGATAGTTTTATTTGTTTGAATGATTTTTGGGGGCTTTTTTTTCAGAACTTATTCCAAAGCTTACATTGACAGCAAATTCCAACACAAGCAATTAATTCCTTACAGAACTAAGGGCTCAGACACACAAAATGAGCACCATGTACAATTAGCCAATAATAATACTAATAATCTAATTATAATAATGGCCTGTGCAAAACACACAGCTCAATGACCCTACTTCCACCAAGATGCCTCTCTGGAAGGTCCACATGCACAAAATGGACAATGCAGCCAACCCTGAACTCAAAAACTTGCCATTAGTCCACAAAACTGAGATGAACCTGCCAATATTTACTCACATTTCAGCAGCACCAACTGCTCTGCATGGAGAACTGCACAGGGAAATTTAAAGCACCTCCATTTTGCAAGGCCCAGCCTTTGTTTTTTGCTGAGGTACCGGGGATGTTTTGTTCTGTCACCACATTTAAAACTAATTATATAGAAGGTGGGGGGAAATGATCATCCTTGTACATACATTTATGGAGAAACAAACCCCCTTAAGGCTCCCCAAAGGGTTGTATAAGATCTTCTGCTTTATCTCTCTCCCCTATTACCAGCTTTTTATCACAGGTTCTTGGCTCTGTAATTTACCTTCCTCCTCCTGAAAGCAGGTTAAGAGCTTCAGCTGTTAAAATAAAACCTTTCCTCTCAGCCAGGCACCTCCTGACTGAGTTTAATTTGTATTAAGAAGAAAAACACTCAAACTGTCCGAGATCCTTTTCCACAATTTCTGTGATATATGAGTGCATAAAATTAACTGTGCTCTAAGGGGCTCCAGAGCCTTTCAGAAAAGATGAAATTTGTAAATTTGTAGAAAAGGGAATTAAATTTCAACTTTAAACACAGCCTCAGGGAGGGTTTTTTAGCTCCAAACTGTAACTTTGTCTTTTCAACAGAGTAGAGGGCACACGGAGACCTTTTCCAAGGCTCCTTCCCAAGGAACCATTCAAATCTCCAGAGAAAGTGGCCTTTGAAACACCACCAGTCCTAGAGACCCCTGCAATTGCTGAATGCAATTCCCAAGTGATTGCAGAAACTGGATCTTGGACTGTTCTTACCTACAGGTACTGTGGAAGCCCTTGGTATTTTCATTTAAATCACCCCACTATTCCAGCACAGAAAACACCTGGGTCCCAGACCCTGTGTACACATGGAAATTCAAACTGTGCTTTCCCCTTGGGTATTATCATCTGAGTTCCCAATCTCTACATTTATTTATTATCCCAATTATCCATTTATTAATTATCCCAGAGCAGCTGTGGCTGCCCCATCCCTGGAAGTGTCCAAGGCCAGGCTGGATGGAGCTTGGAGCAACCTGGGATAGTGGAAGGTGTCCCTGCCCAGGGCAGGGGCTGGGAATGGATGAGGACCATTTAAGGACCCTGCCAACCCAAATAATTCTGTGATTCTGTGATTAATAAAATAGTTCCTCTTCACTGAAGTGTGAGGGGTCCCACGCCTCAGTGGGATCATCTGCAGGATTTTTCTCCACCTCCACCACCTTCTCCCCTCTTTACACCCTGTGGTTTTAGAGCCTTTTCTGCACCAGTTTTACATTTCCTGCACAGGGGAATGTGCCAAACCCATTTGGTTTTGACTATTCCCACCTTCTTTGAAGATCAGAGATATTCTAATATTGAGTTGCAGTTCTCCCCTGAAAATAATACTTTTTTACTTTGTATTTTTTTAATAAAGCATTTGAGATATCAACTGTTCAGACATCAGAGATTTTCCTTCTTGCTTAGAAAAAAAAAAGCTTTATGCAACATGAGTATTTAAAATAATTTCAATCTTGAGCTACATTCAAATCCTTGGATTCCTCTGTCCAGTGAACCTTTTTTCTTATTTTCTTATTTTCTTCTCCAGGTTTGTGAAAGCACAGGACTCAGAGACCTAGCTTGAACTTTAATATGAACAAAAACATCTTGTGATCAGAAGACCATAAGATTATTTCCTTGGCCATAAAAAGGGAAATTTAACATTCTGATCACCCACCATAGCAGCAGCAAACAACACAAAACCACCTCCACAATAACATTAATAGACAAATGTTTCAAGAAATAGCATTATTATCTTTCAGATCTTATTGAACCTGACTGGGGAGAGAGTTTATGTATGTATTTGGTTTCATAATCACCCAAGGCTCTCTTCTGAGCTCCTTCCCAGACTGCCATTAGCATCATTCATCCAGGCCAGCATGAACACAGCCACATTTGCTGCAGTGCAAAAAAGAACCAGTGGACTCTTTCCCACTTCTTCTCAAACTCAAGCCAACAAGATCTGTTTTGCTTGAGGCAATTGTTCATCTCTGTTCTTCTCGTGTCACATCCATTCCTTCTTTGTTACAAGCCTTTAAACAAGTTCCACCTCACTGCCCATTTCTGGGCTTCTCTTTCAGTCTCCTGCCTTTGCCATCATTGTTCTTCCTCTCTCCCTCCAACAATCTTCCAGTTTTCCTGCATTTCACCAAACACTGAGCCCACCACGACTTCTGCTCTACCTGGGCTGGCTGCTCTTCTCTGTGCTACCTCATTACCTGGTGTTGTTTGTTTTTCTCTCATGCTATAAACTCAGCAAACCTACATTACAGTGCTCATTTCACTTGGAAATCCAGCTCTCTGAAATCCTGCTGTGCCTTATTTTAGCAGCCCTACAAAAATGCTGAATGTTCCCTTCACTGCTCCCCTGTCTCCAAGGCTGACTCCTTGGCTCCTCATTTACAGCAAAATCCTTCCCTATCTCCAGCCCACCCTCAGAAATCTGTCATCCATCACTGCCTTTACTTCCATTCCCTCTAATTTGAGGGAATTGCATAGGAACAGTGTCTCAGTGCTGGAATAATTTGAATCAGGGAGCACAGAACAATTTTCACTATGCTAAAGTGAAACACTCTGTGGTTCTTGTAAGTGATGGTATGACCATGGGTCATGCATTGCTGTGGTTCTGTTGTTCCTAAAACCTACAAAACAAACAAAACCATCCCAAGTTCCCCTAAAAAAACCCCTGAGAATAGACCTGTGCTCTTTATACTGTTCCAGTTAATTCTGACAGGGAGGGGGTTTGAGCAACCTGGTCTAGTGGAAGAGGCAGAGGGGTGGAACTTTAGGGGGATCTTTAAGGTCCCTTCCCACCCAAACCAGTCTGTGATTCCCTGATTCTCACACCTTCTCTTAGTTCAGTATTGAACAGTGACAAAACCAGGTTTGCTGCATCCATCCCATATGATGCACATGATTCACATCCCTGGCACACAAGTTCTTCATGAAGAAAAAGTGTTCCTGTAAATCTTTTAAAGGGAGGGGAAAAGCAATATATACTCTCACGACCTCTTTTGACTTCATTTCCAACAGTCACTCCTGACAGCAATTACAGCTTTCCAAATTACCCCGTTGGAAAGTAAAAACCAGCAAGTGACACGTTCTGCAAGTTGCTCTAAGTACAAATTCCTTTCTGAGCTACACTCAACCAATCACTCTGACTATTTGCTTAACTTCTGGCATGTGCACAGCCCCAGTGCAATGAGCAGAGTTATCTTCCTGCTCAGGCTAAAGCATCTCTGAAACTTCCTGGAGGAAACGGGGGCTGGTGTAGGGAAGGTGATTTGCTGGCAAGAAAATCTTGCTTCTCTGGACAAATTCAGCCTCAGTTTGACAAACTCTGGGGTGACTTTCTTAACAATCAGCAGCCACTAAAATGCAAATGATTTCCAAGTAGTTTCTTGGGGAGATTATTTCTTTTCAAGCGAGTTTTCAAGCATGCCCAGTGCCAATCAGCAGCACAGGTCACCAGGGCCACGTTCACAGTCACAGGCCTGCTCTGCCCAGCCTCCACAGCCAGGAGCACATTGACACCAGCGGCTCCTCCTGTGCATTCCCATCCCATCCATTCTGTAACATACTGCCTTCAGTTTCTCTTCATTATGGCCAGTATTCCAACCAAGGATCTGTCATCCTCTCACACATATTTCTTTCTCTCTCTCTCTCTCATCGATTTTCCCTGGCTGCCAGCTCACAAAAAGCAGCAATCTTTCCTCACCAAGGGAACCCTCCCTTTGGCCCTTGTGCTGACACGACGCAGTAAAAACACACAAGTGAAAGCATCACTTACAAGGAGACCCTGGGAAGCAGGTTAGGACCCCAAGGATTACTAAATTATGTAGCTTAAACTCCTCACTTTCCAAATCCTCCTCCATGACAGCCACAATCACTGCCTGGTAATTATCCTGATACCTGTATTTTCTTCTCCTCAACACAAGCTTAGCTCCCCCACCAGGAGCACCAACAGAGCAGGCAGGGACTGCCCTGCAGCGGGTGCAGCTCCAGACACTCCCCAGCACAACTGGGGGACACTGGGGGTGCAAACACCCACTTGCCCCCGGGAAAGACCATGTGCCAACACTCCTCACTCCCTCCTCACACAGCACCCACCCCAAAGCAGGCCAGGCACTACACAAAGCCCCCACAAAGCTCAGCCCAAGGTGCAGGGGAAGGGGCAGCACAGAGGGACACACCACGGACAGGGGTGAAAAGACACGGAGATGGCACCTGAGGAGGGATAAGAAGAAGAAATACCAACACTGACATCTGCTGATAGTTCAGGAGGCTCTAGAGAAGGGCTGGGCCCTGAGTCAGCTGGCAGGTGGCACACCTGTGTCTCAAGGCCAACACCAGCACTGGAAGAGCACAGAGCAGCCACCTGTGGATTGTCACAGCAATGTGCCCAGACAAGGGCAGGAGCTGTTGCTGCTGCAACTGAAGCCAGGGATTCAACAGCATCAATGTTCCATGAAGGGCAACCAAACACTACATGGAACAGTGGGGTTTTTTTCTGGCTCAAACAAGCTGCCCTCAGACCCTTCTCCAGCTCATTTCTACCTGGAGCAGCAAAGGATGCTCACCTCGACACTGTGTGCTCCAGCCCCAGCTCAGAAGGACCTGAAATATTAACTTGTTTGTATCACAAAAGGACAAAGGAGGAGACACTGCTGGAAGCAGTGAATGAGTGGGAAGAGCAACCAGACAAGCTGCAAATCGATGCTATTTGTGGGAGCAGTGCCAGCGGATGAACTCAGAACACCATGTACTCTTCAAAGTTGTTCTAACAACCACCTTCTGCAATCTTCTGTGTGCCAAGTTAACCCCGTGACTGAGGACATCCAGCCCTTCTGCTGTGTGCAAGGAAGAATCCAAACCTCCCTCTCTCTTTTTTTTTAAATAGATATATATGTATCAAAAAACCCACGAAAGACTCACACACACTCGTACATGTAAGTCTTGCTTTGTGTATTTATACTTGGCTATGTGCAAGTGTGTATCTAAAACAGATGTAAAAATTAAATAAGGCTGAGCTGGCTACCTTTTGTAATTAGGGCAGATGGAGCCCTGCTACAGGTTCTCCCCAATGGACTGAGCCTGCACTTTGTAGCAGTGCAATGACAGTCCTGTTGCAGCAGTGAACGTCATTTAGGGACAGAAAAGAGAAAGATTAAAGCTGGGAAAGGAAGTGATAACAGCCCAACCTCCTGTATTTAAGTTTTACTCATTATACGTGGGTCTGTAGAAGAGATGTGAATTTTCATGCATGTTTTGCTGCCCTAAATCCAACATTACAGTCAAAACACCACCAAAAACCATGTCAAAAGCCACCTGAGACACCCACACCAAACACCCACTCCAACCATCACATTTATCCAGGTTGTTGGAAGAGGATCTGCAAGTGCAGTGCCATGGGCAGGCTGCTCCTCTTTGGGTGAATAATTCCTGAATTTCCACAACAGGACAAGAGGTAACAGCCCAGGATGAGCTGCTCAAATACTTTCCTAGAAGGGAGAGATTCAATTGCTTTCAGTTCAGCTTCACACAGGAATCACAAACCTGGCTGGAACTTGATCTAAGACCATCCCCCATCCTCCACTGCTGGCTATTCTCCCATAAATCCTTCCTGTCACTTCCACTGGACTCTGCTCCCACTCCTCACTGCCCTCCAAGCATTCTTGGGTGATGACAAGGACCATACTTTTCTCTCTCTCTCTCAGAGGATTTTATTTAATGATGCTTTGGGGAAAAAACAAACAAACAAACAAGCTTAAAAAAAGAAACAACCAACCTTCTTTTGCGAACAACTGCCTGCAGCCCATTTCCATGTAGCATTCCTCAAAAGGGAAGCAAAAGGAGAAGGAGGGAAGGGAAGGACAAAGCTGTTCTGCAGGGGATCAGGAGGTGTACCAAGAGTCAGCTGACAGCTGGGCATTAGCAGATATTACCACGAGGGAAGCAGGAGGGAGACACAAATTATCTTAAGGAATGACAGTCTCATGCATGGAATCACCTGTCTGGAACCCAGCAGGTCACAATTTCTATCTCTGTCTGCCATCAAAGCTCCTAGCACTCTCTAAAAAGCACGTGCCCTAGGACACGAAGCACACGAAGCACTCTGCAGTGGTACCTGAGGCAGCTCCAAAGCCAAATGACCCCCACACAACACGAATCCAGGAAATTTAATGCCAGATCCTGTCAAAATCGTTCTGTGGTTTTCCCAGCCAGGCCTGAGAACACTGAACTGCACCACAACAATTTGGAGTTATGGGTGGGGAGCTCCTACTTTCAGCAGCTGCTTAGAACTTGAGGCAAATCAAGGTAAAAGAGAAATTGCTGTCGATAAAAGAGTAAGTAGCTGTAAAGAATCTACAAATAGACACCACTCAGCAGCTTCACTCAGGGAAGATCCTGGTAGGAAACCAAGGTTGGTTCAGATGGCTCAGCTCAGTGATTTGAATTTAACAAAAACACTCTCAAGATGGGTTTGGAAATCAGGACACTCAGCTTCTCATTTCAGTCTGACACTAATTCAGCTGTGCAGATGTGAGCTCATTCCTCAGGGCTTCCTCTGCTTCTCCTTGGGGCTGGTAAATACTGGGGGTTTGCTGTTTGTGGTTTGGTTGGTTGGGAATTTCACTGGATGGTTTGGATTTTTTGGCTTTGTTTTTGTTGGTTGTTTTAAATACAAGTTCACACCTAAGATGCTGCTAGGAAAATACTCATTTTTAGTAATGTATTACCAAGAGAGACAATGAAAGATGAAAAAAGAACAATCCCTTCCAGGGCCATGTCTTCCAGCTCTGTTCCTGAGCCTCATCCACCTCCAATTCCCACAGCTATGGGCTGTGCCTGAGGTGACACTACCCTGAATTCATCTGAAACAGCTTTGCAGTAACTTACAGCTTCAGCAAATGAAGTCGTAGGGTTTGACAAAATCACAAAAATGCAAGTAATTGGCAAAAAATTTCAATGTTTAAAAAAGGCAGAGCAAAGTAGCCTTAATGTGGAGGGTGCAGTGACATTCAGCTGGCTTTGGAGCTGCCTGATAACATTAATACTGATAAAGAACAAAAGCCTGACAAGTGTAATCCTGATACTTTCCTTTGTGTGATTCCTTTGAGGATTACACAGCAATTAAAGATTTCTAACAGTGCTACATTTCAAAAGGACAATGCCCCAATCCCCTAAGGAAATCATAAGCCATTTACAGATTCTTCCTGGGTTTCAACTTTTTAGAGAGAAAAAAAGCCATGGACATTTAGCTGTCTTAATTAGATGAACAGCTTAACATCTGAAAATATTTAAAGTGTCTGTTAGTTCTAGAACAAAGTGTGATTTCCTCTCCAGCAGGACCAGGGTGCTGCAGCGCTGGCAGCTGAGGGTTCTTTTCCTGCAATTTATCCCTCGTGCTGCCCTGTGTTACAAGAAAGTGTCAGTGCACAAGTGGCTCTCTGCACTTGTTCAGCTGTTTTTCTACCCAAAAGTGACTGTGTGTAGCCCTCCTAATGAGAGGGACTTTCTGGTTGTTAAAGAGAAACAGAAAAGGTCCTGAATCAATCAAAACATTGCTGCAAGTTCCCCCCTCAGCAGGACTTTTTGAAAGCTGACTGGTTTGTGGTCAGCCCCTGCACACAGCTGGGTGGGGAGTTACCAGTAAGCCCAGCTCTACATCACCTCAGAGCCCAGCTCTGGAAAATACTGGGAGTTAGGAGCTGCTGCTGAGGCCCTGAGGCCTGCCTGGCATTCAGTCACCTCACCAGCACTGCAGCCATCCTTCAGAACTCAGTTAGGACAAAGTGGTGACTTGCATAAAAAGCTCATTGCATAGAAGGTCCCATCACCCACAGGGGAAGGGCACGGGCAGAGCACAAATAACTTTAATTCAGCAGGAGATTATTCTGAGAGATGGCTCTGATGGGTTTGTTCCCTTCTCCTCACTCACTGCTGTCCTCCCAACAACACCAAAAGCAAACACCCACCTCAGCAGATGCTTGGAGTCCTGGCCCTGTGTTCTGACAATCCACTCTGCAGGTTGGAATAAACCATGGGATAACTGCCCCAGTCTCAGCAGCACTGCCAGGGACAACACTAAATGTCAGGGCCTGCGCCAAGTCACCTGCTACTGACAGGTACAAAAATCAAATTAAAAAGAATCCTCTTTCTTACACAACAAAGTAGTAACGAGATCAAGAGAGCAAGAGTAAAAACTACAATTCCCAGGAGTTAACCAAAATCAAAACCAAACCAGCAGCATCAAGAAAAGCGCTGAGAGACAAAGATAAGCATTTTAAACAAGTAACTTAGAGTCAAAGGGCTTCTTTTCACTATTACCACACAGTTGGCTTCTCTGACCTCCTCTGGGGTCACCTGGGCATGGCAGAAGTGACAGGCAGAGTGTCCCTTTAGCTCCCAGAATGGTTTCACAAAATTCACATTTCAACATTTTCCCACAAGTGCATCTGTAGCAATGGCACCACCAAATCAAAAGGTTCCGACTAATGGGTCAAATCATAGTCTCTAGAAAGCAGGACTGTATTTCAGCAGGGAAGGAATTATTTAACAGATCCATCCTTGTCCTTTAAAGATTTTTTAATTGAGTTTTGACTTGGTTTGACCAGATACAGTGGCTGGAGGTGCCCATCAGTTGGGCCAAAGCAGCCACTGTCCCTCCAAAAAGGCTCTCAGGAAGTTGGGATCGTTTTTCCCTGACTGAACTGTCCTTTTCAGCTCTTCAAGGAAAGCACTTCCACAGGGAAGGAAACTTCAGTTTCTAATCTGTTCTTCTCCCCCCGAATCAACAGACCTCAGGAACAGATGCCATTGAGTCAGTACAGGGAACAAAACAGTTCGAGCCACAAGTTTAGCCTTGGGAGCGCACGCACACGCCTGAAAATTAACATCTTGTCTGAAACCTTTTATCCTGCAGTGCTTTTCTTCTGAAAGCAGAAATGGCAGAGCCTCATCTCTTATGCAAATGACACGTGGCATTTTAAAAGTCCTGACATGAAGGCAGTAAACAAAAAGACATCGACTACAAGATTCTTGTATTTTGTTAGTGCCCACAATTATGGATGACACAAGATCTTGGAGAGGTTCAGGGAGGAACAAGTTGATCAAAAAACCAATTACCAACACCAACTGCTGCTTTTATTCCCTGCAAGCACCTAGAACTTCAGTCATGTTAATGTCAGGGAAAAAAACCCCAAACCTACAGCAGGTTTTTAAAGGTTTATAACAGATTCTGCAGAAGGGGATAAACAAAACTTTTTAAAAGCAAAAATATCACTTTACTAATGCCCTCTGCATTAATGCTGGCATTCTTCACAGATCCTCCCCCATGTTTTCAAAAGGCAGCCAGAGCATGGAGACACTTCCAACAAATGGCAGAGTGAGTCAGTGGGGCTGGGAGCTGTGGGCAGGAAGGAGATGACAACGTCCATGGAGTCACTGAAGTCTTCAACGTGATTCATGTCAAAACATGGATCCAAAAAAGTGACTTATGGTTTTGAGGCACAAACTAGACGGGTATTTCTATATCTCTGCCTAGGGACTCACAAGCAAACATGACACTGTTACAGCAAACACATCCCAGTCCATCCACCAAATTCACCTCCTCTTTCCTTCCCAAATAAACAGCTGTGCCAGCGTGGAATGTTACACCAACACCAGCACCAATCCCTCCTTCTACAGGGAGGTAGAGTTTAGACCATTTCATAGAATCACTGAATTGTAGAAAAGCTTGGGTTGGAAGGGACCTTAAAGCCCATCCAGTTCCACCCCCTGCCATAGGCAGGGACACCTCCCACTATGCCAAACTGCTCCAGCCTGGCCTTGGACACTTCCAGGGATGGGGCAGCCACAGCTTCTCAGGGCAACCTGTGCCAGGGCCTCACCACCCTCTGAGCACCATATGCTCCCCTGTCACTCAAAAGTGCTTTCGGAAAGTAGAACAGCTCTGTTTTTAACCTGGGAGCTCTGCAAAACTCCAGGAGCTTGACAGTGAAGCTGCAGATCACCACAGGCGAGGGAAATCAGGAAAATGGTTGTATGTGTCAAAACTGACAAACCCTTCTTCACACTCCAAAAGGCCTCATACCATCATGATTAGTCACAAAAGATGTCAGCTTTTGTTCCTGCCAAACCATGTCATTTTACCTTTAATGAGGTATCCCAAAGAAAGAAATAACACATAAAATTTCTGGGTGTGCCCAGCACATTCCAGCATGGACCTGCTTCTCCAAACACGAGACCAGGCCAACACAACCCCTCACCCAGAGCAGCACTGAGTGTGGGAAGAGACCCTTAAATACTGTCCACATGGAACTCAAGGAATATGGTGCAAGCACCAAGTCAGCCCAGCTCTGTCTTCTGCTGGGAGCACCACCAGAACTGCCTCATGTACTCCACAAGCACAATTTTGGATCAGCTTGTTAAAGGGAGCCTTGAATTCCTCCTTCCCCTTCATTTCTACATAAAATAATTTCTTCCCATAGAACTAATCCCAACTCACATGTTTCCTGGCTTCAGAGCTATGCTAATTCTGCCTATAAACAGATACACATTCAGTGTTTGGTTTTCAGCTCAGAAAGCAGAAAAGGGCCTGAACAACCTCAGAACTTCAGAAACCTTCTAATTTTAAATATCAAACAATCAAACAAGCCACGCATATTTATGACTCCTATTTCTGTTGTTAACTAGGTATGAGAAACAAAAAATGAACATAACCAAAATTAAACAAGGATAAGCACTACAATTTTGAAATGAACAGCTGCTTTAATAACTATAATAATTACACACTCCCTGAAAAACCTGACAAAGCTTTGAAGTCAGCTCTGCTAACTCAGAGGAGGTTGGACTAGGCACTTTCAGGGGGGGCTCAGCCAAGCTGAATCTTTCTATGACAATGAATTTATTCAAATCCCCATTTAATGCACATTCCTGCAATTCCTCCAGACCTGATCTTAATGGCTGCTCTCTTCTTACTGGGAGGAAAGTAACCCAGAATCACAGAATTAACTAGGCTGGAAAAGACCTCTGAGATCATCGAGTCCAACCTATGACCTACCACCTCCTCATCAACTAAATCACGTCACTGAGTGCCACATCCAGTCTGTTTTTAAACACTTCTAGGTACTGTGACTTCACCACGTTCCTGGGCAGACTATTCCAGTGCCCAATCACTCTTTCAGTGAAAAACTTTTTCCTGATGTCTAACCCAAACTTCCCCTGGCACAGTTTAAGACTGCACAGAGGAGCACTGAGCAGGGGCTGCTGGTTTGGCTGTGATTTATCTTTCTTTTCAAACCAGGTCTAATAACCCCAATTATCATATAAAGCTTCCAGGCAGAAGGGACTTCCCACGTTTTCAGCTCTGGACGCCCTTAAGACCAACACCCGACGGGAGCAAGGCTGTGTGTGTTGGGTGTGGAGCCAGCCCCAGTTTCCCCAGCAGGACAGGTCACTCTGCCAGCCCCTCTCACCACTCCGATCAGGTCCCCCCGGCCGTATTCCCCGGTCAGGTGTTTTTTCCCGTCGTCCATCCGGAGCACGGAGCGCAGGCGGCCGTTCAGCACGATGTAGGTGCAGTCAGACTTGTCCCCCTGCCTGCAGGAGGAACCACCAACAACCACCATCAGTGAAGCATCTCTGCTCAGCAAGGCTTTGAAGGAGTTGATGATTTTCCCTACCCGGCTTGGAGGACACAGGGAAAGCGTTTAACAGACGTTTAAACATAAGGAGAAAACAAGAAATGGAAATGTGAAAAGGTGACCTGGGATTATGTTTAAATATTTATGTGTAAATGCACAGGCTGTGCACCATTAGTTGTGGCAAGGAGTGACAGGACAAGGGGGAATGGCTTCAAACTCAAAGAGAGTAGGTTAGGATGGGATATCTGGGAGAAATCCTTCCCTGTGAGGGTGGGGAGGCCCTGGCACAGGTTCCCAGAGAAGCTGTGGCTGCCCCATCCCTGGAAGTGTCCAAGGCCAGGCTGGATGGGGCTTGAAGTAACCTGGGATAGTGGAAGGGGTCCCTGCCCATGGTACGGGGTGGCAGAAGTTGATCTGTAAGCTCTCTTCCAACCCAAGCCAGGTTGGGATTCCAGGTCAGGACTGGAAGAGGATGTCCAGGATGTGAGTGGGCTCCAGGGGACACCACAGGCTCAGTGCTGCTTTTTCCCATTGCAAGGCCAGCATGGATCTGCAGAGAAATTCTGCAGGTCAGAGAGAAAAAAAACCCAAGTGGCTCCAGATTTGGATTCCTGTTGGTGCACACCCCTTAGTCTACCAGGAAGATTTTGCTGTATCCAGCTGGCACGATTAGGAGTGCTGTTTGGAATGCTGACTTCCAGCATAGCCCAGCACACGGATGGAATGCCACACTTCTGGTGGGGGAGTTAAAACTCCACTTCCACTGCAAGGAATTCCAAAATATTTTAACAAGATATTGACAGCTAGGAATGCTTTGATGCACGGAGTACTCCAAAACTTCCATTAGCATTGGTGCTGCAGGTATGGTTATAAAAATTACAATTACACGGATCATGTACTAAATTGGACCATTCTTCTCCCACTACTGCAGCAGCCACATAACAGCTCAATTGCATCCTAGCACATATCCATAAAACTAAGTTTTCCCAAGGTAACTTTTGCCCCTTAAACACAAATTTCCTATTTTCAATTGACTACTGAATAAGCCTAACTCAATTAACTTTGAGCTTTGCTGTTTATTTCAGAAAGGCTGAAAACCTCTGAGCAACAGATGTTCATGCCCTCAACAGTTCAGAAGCTACCACCAGAACACAGAATTGTCTGTGTCTTAATCAATTATGTCACTTTAAAAGCTTGCCAAGACAGCAGAAAGGATGAGGAATGGTATGAAAGAATTTAGCAACACTTGGAGACAAGAGACTGAAGCAATGTTGAAGGTACTGCAGAAAATAAAATCGTCTCTAAATAGGCAAAGAGATAAACGTGATGGAATGGTTGATAAATACAGTCTGAGTTTCTCATTTTACATATCACCAACGGAGCACAGCTCCTTAAGTAGGAAAATTTCAAACACAGTTTTGTCCACATCTCACCTGTAAACAGCTCGTCCAGCCTCCACCTCCATCCAGTCCAGGGCAAAGTCAATTTGCCTGACAAAGGGGGACATCCTCTTCACAACAGTGTGGGCCACCCCCAGCACCACACTGGGCTGCTCCCGCATTATCCTGAGGAAAAAGGGCAGTGTTACCCAAGTACTTCCCCAAAACAGGAACAGGTGCCCACAGGCACAGCATCCCACTGCAGTTACAAGGGCAGTGATTCCCAAGTCACACACCCAGGCACACCCCACTGCTGCCACCACCACACTCACCAGGGACTCTCTGTCAAAACATGGGGCTGCCCAGCCTTCCAACCCACCCCAAATTAAATGGCACTCAGTGCTGGCACTGTCCTAGAAGGAGGATGCCAGTCCTGCTGCCTGGCCCAGTTCCCTTCTCCAAGTGCAGCAGGATGGACAGGAGCCATGTGAGCTCTTGTGTGTGAGCCGCCCTCCTCATTTCCCCCTCACACAGGTGTCTCATGACTCAGGAAAATGTTCATTCTGTCCCCAGGATCTTCCCTCCCTGCTGTTCTGCACCTCTCAGTGTCTCACGCGTCCTCAATTTCCCCCACATATCACATCAGAATCTTTTTATATGTAAAGTCCAATGCTCTTAAAAATAAAAGACCTGCTCTGCATTTCAAATATTCCCTTTCCCCTGTTGCAAAGACCACAAAGAACTGAAACATCTTCTAATAAAGCTTCCAATCTTCATACTGAATGTTTTCAGTCATGCTTAAAAGTCCCTATTAATAAAGACACCATATAGTTCAATAAGTTCCTCAAACTGAAAAACTTTGAGAAGGTTCTGACAGGATAACCTCAAACTCCACTCTGACTGTGAGGCCCAGCAAAAATCACTCTCACAGACACCTGGAAACAGGTCATTCACTTTAGACTGAGGATCACTGCACCCTGTCACTGTGTGAGGGAGCACTCAAATTCTTCCTGAGGCACTCCCTGATCCCTGAACAGATCACACATGTCAGGTTATTCTACCTGTTAGGGCAGCTTATCTTTCCTGTTCCTGCACAGCACCAAGAGCAGTTGATGACAGACTATTAAAAAATAGTTATTTCACAAGATACAGGACAATTCACAAAGAAGGAGGTTCATGTCTGCAGCCCCAAAATGAGAAGAGCACACAGGAAGATGAGGGAGCTGCATGAAACCTGCTCATGGACAGACAGGCTGCTCCAGGCCCTGTCCAACCTGGCCTTGGACACTTCCAGGGATGGGGCAGCCACAGCTTCTCTGGGCAACCTGTGCCAGGGCCTCACCACCCTCCCAGGGAACAATTTCTTCCCAACATCCCATCTATCCCTGCCCTCTGGCAGTGGGAAGCCATTCCCCCTTGTCCTGGCACTCCACCCCTTGCCCATAGTCTCTCTCCATGTTTCTTGTTGACCCCTTCAGGCACTGCAAGACCACAATTAGGTCACCCCAAAGCTTTTCTTTTCCAGGCTGAAAAATCCCAATTCTCCCAGCATTTCCTCACAACAGAGCTGCTCCATCCCTCTGATCATCCTGGTGCCTCCTCTGGACTCTCTCCAGCAGCTCCAGGTCCTTCCTGTGCTGGGCCCAGGGCTGGGGGCAGCTCTGCAGGTGGGTTCTCACCTGAGGGGGCAGAGGGGCACAATCCCAATCCCTTTCCTGCTGCCCACGCTGGGGCTCGGGGCACGGGGGTTATGCGCCTCGGGCAGCACCCCCAAGTCCTTCTCCCAGGGCTGCTCCATCTGCTCATCCCCAGCCTGGAGTGATCCCGGGGGTTGCCCTGACTCAGGTGCAGCACCAGCACTTGAGTTTGGTTGAACCTCTTGAAATTCCTTGGTAAGTTTTCCAAGGAAGATGCCAGATTCCCTAAGAAAATCTCCTGAGGAGACCCTGTAGTGAGGGAGCTCTCACTGAGCACAAATCATGTCAGCTTCATATGTAACCTCACCCTCTAAATAATAGAGAGCAAGAGAGAAAGGTATGGAAGGAGCACTGTCACTCCTTGTTCCCTAATTGGATTACAGTTCCTTGTGGACCACTGTAACCTGGCAGAATCAGAAAAGGCCCAAGAAGAGACCCATAACCCAGGACTGTGACAGCAAAAGCAGACTCACCAGAAGCTCTGCACTGCCTGGATGTGCCACAGAAGCTGCCCTGAAGTTTCCAAAACATCAGGCCTCTCCTTCATTAGTCCCTTGCTGCAGCAAGAGCCCTGGAGCTGCCAGGGACTGTGGGTCAGTGCAGCACACAGGGAGCTTCCATGGATACTGCTCTCCTTCCCAGGGCTCCAATTACTATTTTTTGCAATAATGAAACCTATAATTTCAGCCAAAACCCCTGAAATTGAAAGGGCAGAGATCCATAAGCACACAGCCCTGTTCCATGCTGAGCTCACCACACTCGTCCCCCTGCGCTCTCTTGTGCTATGAGGGGAATTAAACTGAACACAGAAATGTAAGAACATTTGGAACACTTTAAAATCCAGCCAGCAAACACCATTACCAAAAAGCAGCTTTTCTCTCCTGACCCTCTTCTCTTGCCCTTATTTTTCCATGCCCTCCCACCATCTCCTGACCAACACACCTACCAACACAGGGAAAACATCCAGCCCTATCCCCCCTTCCCAGCTGATTCAAAAGTCAAATAAAGCCCCTAAAAACCCTTAATGGTTTAGCTCATTGGTTTTACTCCACTCACTTATTTAGCCCTCAAAGTCTCCTCCCACACAGGCTGTCTGCTATCGTCAATAAAAGCCATTTACTCTTTTCCTCCCTCACAATATATATCTTAATACTTAATGCATTCAAAATGCAAACTACTAACAGGCTTTTATTTCCACCTGGAGCTCTCTTATCTCCCTCAGTGCTTCACAAGAGAATTAGCACAGAAGGTAACACCCACCCTTTATGCAGGAGAAGAGGAAAGCAGAGGATTTTCCCCCATTATCAGCCAGGTTTCCTCCTTCTCACGTAGGCATTTACATCCTTGCTCTTCTGCTTGGCACATGCCTGCCACTGGGAAAATTAAAGTCCAAGGCTCTGTACTGCAGAGGTTTCTGAGGGGGCCCTCAGGATTCTTTATTAGAAAGACCACCAAATATAACAATGAAAGGGCTAAATAGTTTCTGAGAGAGCCTGGGACTTCTGCAGATATCGGGACGTGCCTGCAATGGGATTTTCAGCTTGGCTGGCAAGGCCAAATAAAAATCAAAGCATTCCTGCTTCTCTGGCAAGTGCACATGGTTAAGCCTCCAAACTGTGAAATTTACTGAAGCAGAAAATGCAAGAGAGCCCCTGGCAGTGCAGAAGCTGCATTTATTCCCTCAGGAGAGCCTGGTGACAACTCGATTCCTGTTTTCCAGGAGCTGCCCCGTGGGCAGCGCACTCTGAGAGCAGTGGCTCAGCAAGCACTGCAGGCACATTCTATGGAATTACCCCTGGAATTACACCATGTCACCAGCTCGGGCCACCCCTGAACTTACACTCTGCATCTACACACAGTTATTGACTCATGGCAGCACCAAGCAAAAGACAATCTGCCCCAAAGTTTCAGTGGAAAGGATTTAATCCAAAATCCAACACACAATTCCACACCCGGGGCTCCTTCCCTTACTGTGCTCTTTGCCTAATGGCAACTATTGACCATGTGCTTTCTGTTTCTCCCTGTCATTAATTATTGAGAAAAAACACATACAATGTTCCAGGGCAGCACAGAGGAAAAGAGGACTATAAGCGACAAGAAAGGAAGAACTAAATTTTGGAGAATAACAGACCTTTTGTCAAATTTCTAGTTTATAGGCTAACAGAAAAATAAACTGAAACAAAAATAATTCCTCTGAGATTCCAAGCAAAGGAAAAAGACAAACACTGTGGGACTATGAGCAGAAAATTTCCACAAAAATGGAAAACAGAACTACATTTAATTTTATCAACAAGTTTTTCTTTCTCATGGAGTTCAAAGCAAAAATGGACCAATTTGAAGAAACCTGATGCTTTTCCAAGCCTTTCTCCAATGTCCCTTTTAAATATGGGCACAGGAGTTAGAAGTGCCATAAAACCTGGGATTCAGGACAAATTATAAAGATGAAACACTGGAATATCACAGAGCTTGTAAAATGCAGACAATGGACAATAGACTTTAAAAGAAAAAAAGAAAGATATGGAAAGGACCCAAAAAATGATGATGAGGTGATACACTGATGGGTTCTGGATCACTGACTGGTATGGAGTTAATGGAAGCAGAAAGGTAAACTGGAATAAACAAGAGGTAACTCAGTTTTTGAGAGAGAAAACTCATGAAAATGAGCTTAAGCAAACAAAAGAAAGAGTCTAGCCCTGAACATCAAAACAACAAAAAATATATTAAAAAATTTTTTTTAATATGAAAAGGTGGAATCTGGCTGGTTGGCTGAGACAACATAATGACATTTAAAGTCAGAAACAGGTAGGAAAACAACAGTAGGAAAAAACAGACAGAAAAAGCAGGCATTTAGAAGAAACAGCCTGATACCACACGGAATGGCACAAGTGGGAAGCATCTCTCAGAAATTAGGCCAAAGAGTTGACAACCACCCCACAGCCTGGGAAAAACACAGCTCATCAACAAGCACCTGCTGAGCACAGCACGTTCAGTTCCACAGCCACACACCCTCCTGCCTGAGGTGGGAAAACCAAAATCCCAGAATAAGGATTCTGTGGTAGAGTTGATTAGGAATACAAACAACTACAATTATGTAGGAAGCAGGAAGTATGCAGAGATATACAACAAAGTGGCCTAGAAAACACAACCACCCCAGAAGTCCTCCGTGTAACTCAGGACTCGTGGCACATTCCAGAAGCTGGCAGAAAAGGAAATTGTGTATTAGACAGAAATTATGTGTGTGAACTAATAGTAACTCTAAACAACAGGATCAGGGAATAAATCAAGGACATTAATCATTATTATTGGCAACAAGACTAACCACAGTCATTGTATTGAATTTTTCATTACCTACATCCCCCTTTAAGCATTAAGTCCCAAGTCACGTGCTACTTCCAAGGTCCAGGAAGGAACCTGTCTTGCACAGGAACATTATTCCTGAACCTGCTTGATTAGTGAGCATTGAAAACCCACAGTGACACCCAGACCAATCACTCATAACACATCCAGCTTCCTGGGCTCTGCTTGGGAACAGACCTGAGGAGGTTTTCCAGCAAAAAGGAATAATGAATCCAAGAAAAAGGGCCTGGCAAAGCAGCAATTAACCCAGCAAAGCACAGGCTCTGAGCAGACCTTCTTATTTGGATTATGAAGTACTTGAATCTTGGGCCATAATTCCCACTCCATTGGGTTAAGCGCCTTGAACAAAGATGTCACCACTTAATATTCCCATGTTCCCTGAATTGCTTCTTGCTGGAGATAAAACCACCTGACAGACGGGCCACAGCTCATCCAGGCACCTAAACCCACCCTAGTTTGCTGAGGGATGCACTGCAGCAACACAGACACTCAACACCTGCATCTGGAATCATGGAATCACTACTGCTGGAAAAGATCTCCAAGATCATCAAGTCCAGCTTTTGACTGAATACCCCAATGTCCATTAAACCATATCAAAAGTGCCACATCTCATTTTTTGAACACCTCTAGGGATGGGCACCACCCTGGGCAGCCTGTTCAGATGTCTGACCACCATTTCAGTGAAGACATTTTCCCTAAAATCCAATCTGACCCTCCCCTGGCACAGCTTGAGGCCATTCCCTCTCATCCTGTCCCTGTTCCCTGGGAGCAGAGCCCAATCCTGTCAGAGAGTTGTGCAGAGCCAGAAGGTCCCCCCTGAGCCTCCTTTTCTCCAGGCTGAGCCCTCCCAGCTCCCTCAGCAGCTCCTGGTGCTCCAGACCCTTCCCCAGCTCCATTACCTTCCCTGGAATAATGTCTTTCTTGCAGTGAGGGGCCCAAAATTAAACCCAGGATTCAATGTGTGGCCCCACCAGTGCCCAGCACAGTGGGGTGGTCACTGTGCTGGTCCTTTGTTCCAAAGGGCCATAAAAATTTTTTTCTAAAATACTTTAGGGAAAAAAATAAAAAATCAATATATATTTTAATGGTAGAACTCACTCATAGAAATGAGACTTGGAGATGGAGAGGAAGCTGCAGTCTCTGTTGGCCTTGATGGTGAAGATCAGGGGCTCCCCGGTGAGCACAGCGAGCTGGCCCACGAGCTCCCCGGGGTGGGTGATGAAGAGGCAGGTGTCCTCCTCAGAGTCAATCTTCCTCTGGTACACGTGGAGCATCCCCGAGACCACAAAGCAAACATTGACATCCTGGAGCAAACGGGGGAAAAAAACCAGCTCAATAAAATCCTCCAAGATTTTAAAAGCAATTACCACTGTGACAGTGCTATCACGACCGATCTGTTTCCCAGAAAGCTCCCATAGCTTTTGAACAATTAGGTGGTAAAATAAGACACAATAGTGAATTATTAAAAGCAGGTTATGAATATTTAAAACTAAGCAGGCACAATATTGAAAAATGTGTTTCTCTTTGGGTGGTTATGAAAAATGAAAGCTGCATCTTTGAGATCTCGAGGAATAATACCAGAACTGGGAGTGGAGGAGATAATGGGGAATCACAGCAGCAGGATGAGGGGCATGGCAGGTCAGTGGAGCAGAACCCAGCACTGGAGCTGGAGCTGCCCCTCACCTGCTTTGCTTAATCTCATTTATTTACACAGGATTATTATAAATGAGGCTTCTTATATCCTAAATACACTTTGCTACAAACAAATAATGATGGATTGGTTTTGTGTGAGGGGGAAATACTGCAACGGAGTGACATCACAAAAGCTTACAGTGCAGGGCATGAGGAAAGGCTTCCCAGTCTCCACAGCTCCTGAGGGATCAACCACACCTTCCCGTCAGAGCTGAGAGCACACAGGTACCAGATCTGCACTCTGGCTGTGTCTGCACCACCAGTCCCTGAGTGCAGGAAGGCCGCGAGCTGGGGTTGTTCCACCTCGAGTAGGGATGGCTTGGGAGGGGTCAGGTGGGAATGTTTTATTTACCATCAGTGTGCATAAATACCTCCTGGAGGGGGGCAGACTGAGGCAGAAGGAGGTGCAGGTGAGGTGACTCACCTGATCTCCCTGCCTGGACAGCACAGTGCCAGCTGTGACCTGATGCAGCGTCACTTTGCCGTTCAGCAGCGCAGGATTCTGGAGAGGAAAGAAGAGGGTGGGAGGGACAATTTACTGCTCTGTGCACAGGTAAAGGTCCAATAATGTGAGGAAGCACCCAAATAAAGCAAGTAACAATAACAGTTAAAGACTATGTTAAAAGTATTTGGATCTCTTTAAAATATGGCACATATTTTTTTATTTCTCTACCCAACGGACAGTTCTTCCAGAAGATAAAAAAAGATCCATTTCAATTGACCACACTTGGATTCTTAAGGATTTTCTATTTGTCAATTTTCCTCCCAGACTCCTTTAAGGGTCTATAATGAAAAGAGACCTTTATCAGCTGGCATGAAAATCATGAAAAATGAAGTTATTTTCAAAGGAAGGTGAAACTAGAGGAGAGTCTCTACATTAAGTGAGTGGAGGAGATGATCCAACACGAGAGCATGGTGCTGATAACACCAAGATTGTGGGATCAGTCCCCCTATGGGCCATTTACTCAAGAGCTGGACTCAATTATCCTTGTGGGTCCCTTGCAACTCAGAATATCCTGTGAATCTGTGAACATTTGCTTTATCCCAGCTCAGCCCTGGGCACACAGCTCAGCTGTGCTGTACCTGCAGAACAGATTTTCATGCACACTGTAGAACAAAAGCTTCCCCAAGCCCATGAACTCTTGTGCTCAAGCACAGAAGAGCTGGAATTTCTCTCCCAACTGAAAAGCACACGGAAGGACTGGTCTTCCCAAAAGCCACCCTCAGCTTGGATCCCAATCCCTTGCAATGGCAAGGAGCTGAGCTGGCTGAAACATTCCTTTCATCACCACAACCCTGAGTGCATAACACAGACAACCAACAGGCATGGAGAGACTCTTCTTTCCATCTCAAAGAGCTGCCCACACCTTCTGGGATCCTGTGTGCAGTCAGAATGAAACCCTAACGCTTCAGGACACCTTTGCTTTGGCATAACTTTCACCCAAACTAGCAAATCACAGAGTCCCAGACTGGTTTGGTTTTAAAGACTTTAAAGTCCTGCCATAGGCAGGGACACCTCCCACTATCCCAGGCTGCTCCAAGCCCCGTCCAACCTGGCCTTAGACACTTCCAGGGATGGGGCAGCCCCAGCTTCTCTGGGCAACCTGTGCCAGGGCTTCACCATGCTTAAAATAAATAATTTCTTCCTAATATTTAATATAACCCTACCCTCCTTCAAGCTTAGGGCCATTCCCCCTGTCCTGTCACTCCATGCTCAAAGTCCCCCTCCACCCTTCTTATAAATCCTCAGAAATTCAACATTTTATTATCACCCCTGAATGGGTTGGGGCAGAAAACAAGGCTCAGTTATGGGTTCACATTTTATGCTGAAGAGAAGCAGCACAGCCCTGGCTCTCACAACTTCCCTGGGTATTCGGCTGTGCCCACAGAGGCAGAAGCACTAAAAGCTGCACTCACAGGAAGAACCAATTCAGCACAAGAGCAGAGCAATGTGACCCCAGGCAGTAACCTCATTCCAGCAGGAAACCAGCACAGCAGAGATGTAAACACTCCACCAGCGTAATTGTTCTGCCAGGTTTGAATTTTCTCATTTTGGGTTGAAAAAAAATAGTGCAAGTGAAAATATCACAATTAGTCTTTACACCTACTGCTGATAAAAAGAACATATTTTCATCAAAAAATAGTTTTATTAAAGCCAGTCTGTTTCATGGGAACATATCCAATGCAGAGAACCTGACAAACACCTGTCAAAATATTTCAGTTCAGCAATAGCAACTCAACTAATTTCTATAATGTCTTTTTCTATATTTAGACATTTATGGTTGTATAGCATTATCTATTCTTAAAGAAAGTTGTAACTCTGAAAGTACCTCTCAGTAGGGGAACAGAAGCTCCCTCACGAGCTCTACTTATCAAGAGCATTTTCAGACTGCATTAGCTCTAAGAAAAATTGCTGCAAAGATTTTCTTCATGTCTAAGACTACTTAAGAATTGGGATAGATTGCACTCAGAGGTGTGAAACCGTTCTCATTGGAGATCTTTAAGGATAGCTTAGCCAAAAACCTGCCAGAAATGACTTAGCAATATTTGATTCTGCCTCAGGCATGAGAAGAGACTGAGTGACCTCCAAGCAGACCTTGATGTCCTCCCTTGCTGTGCTATTACTGCCCCATTAAGCAATAAAAGAGCTGACAAATAAAATCCATCCTGTCCAGTACCTTCTCTCTCAGATGGGTGAGAACAGCAACCCCAAATTCAGCATGGCACAATTACAGGGTTTAGGCTAAAAAACTGCACTCATCCCCTCCAGCCTCCCACAGCCACGAGATTTTAGGAAAAATAAGTCATTACCACAACAAACTTCACTTCCCAGCAAGTTTCTTTCTTTGCATTGCTGTAACAAATGATTGCAGCAGGAAACCCAACAAATGAGGTTAAATAACAAATATAAGTAACAGAGATTATTTTTGAATAACAAATTAGCAGTTATGATACAGAAGTGACAACACAAACCAATTATAAGCAATTCAAAAGAGCAGTAATTAACTGGGACAAGTAATTCTTTTGTCAAAGGAAATTCCCTTATAACTCACACAGAAGAGATGCCCTGCAACACTGCTTAATCTCTTATCGTAACTGCAGATAAAGCTGAAAACACACAAAAATTGTGTGAGACTAAAAACCATTCATGACAGAGATCCAAGGAATTCAAGCTACTTAAAACAAAAGAAAAAAGGAAATTTTAATTCTGGAGTCAGATACCTAAAGGCTATTTGAAATAATAATGCCTCTCTCCTAGAGACATTTACCCCTCTCTCACTTACAGTCACATGAAAATAAAACCTCCAACAACCAGACAACCAAAAAACCCCCAAACCTACCACCATCTGCCATCAAAACATCTTGATTTTACTCACTCTGATTGGCTGCTCTGAAAAATGACAACTTAAAATGCTGCCATCCAGGTAAGAAATAAAAGATCTCATTTTTTAAAGAGAAGAGCTTACAGACTTCATTTTATTTTACGCAAGCAGTATTAAACACAAATATTTTGCAGACAGTTAAGATTTTTCTTCCACTGCCTGGAGAAGAATCAGCTTTTGCTATTCCTGCGTGGAAAAATAATTGAGCTTTCAACGAGCTTTCTGGCATTTGGCTACATCCTATCAGCTAATTTGCTTGTGAGAAACTAAGTTGCTATAATATCAAAGTTTAAAAATCCTAGCTTATTTCACTTATTTAGATCTTCACCTTAAACACTGCCTATTAGGGGCTGCATTTTAAGGATACTGTTGCAATTAACTTTATCTCTAAACTGCTACTTGTAAATTACTGAGAAATTTATTCTAGACTAGAAGAAAAGTGCTGTAATCAGGAGCTTCAGTGATCTTGGATTTTTTGCTCATGATCTGATAGCTGTTATCAAGAACAGGAGGCTGAACAGAACACATGAAGGTACCCAGCACTACTTTACTCCTTCTGTAACAAGAATTTCTTCTAAAATAGTCTGTAGCCTTTCATGAGGATATAAATGCCTGAAAAAACCTGAAAATTATCATAATGAGACAGGTAAGTCTCCTGCAGGCTTACAGGCCTCAGATCAGCGATGACATGGAACAGGCACCGCGAGCTCACAACTGGGAGCTGGAAGACCACAACAGGGATTTTGAAGTTGCAAGGGGAATAATTTGGCAGTCAGGAGGGAATGCTAAAACCCAAAAGTAAAACCTTTTAAGTTCTAGCAAGTGTTGTTTGGTGACAGCTCTGAAGGCAGAGGAGGAGGGGCAGCAGCTGTGCCCTGCCTCTGGCAGCACCAGACTGGAATTACTGAGGAATAAACCAAGGATATCTGTGGCTGCCTGAGACAGATGCACAGTTTTCCCAAATTGTCTGATTATCCACATGAACCCCTCCACAATGAAATTCAGCTGCAATCACTGGAATGATGGAAACAACCATTTTCAATCCTTCTTACAACACCAAGGGGCTGAGTTCAGGAGGGATCAGGCACAGCCCCTGGCACAGGCACAGGACCCAGCTGGGAGATGCTTCCAGTGCCCCTGGGCAAGCACAGGGACTCAATTCCAAACCCAAACAACGCCCTGGGATGCACTGCCACCAGGATGGATGGATTCAGCAAGCACCTGAACTTCACACACTCCGTGAGAGCACAAACTGGGAGGTGGCAGGGACTGCACATGTGCTGCTCACAGGGCTCACTCTGCACACAGACAGAGAAGATTCATGCACTGCACTCCAGCGTGGCCTGTTGAAATGGCAGAATAATTCAAATTTATTTCAGCCCTTCTAATGACTTCAACAGACTATTGAATAAAACATCCAGCCCGTCTCTAGTACACTGAGGAGACAATTCACTTCTTACTTCCTGGCAGAATGAGATGAAAAGCAGAAAAAAAGCCAGTTCCCCCTGCAATAACTCACATCAAGTTTCATCAAGGTTGAGAGGTCTTTCTTTGCTGCTTCCACGATGGCATCAATGTGTTTGCTATTACAGGAATCCTGCACAGCACTGTAATGGAAAACTGCTGAAGGAGTTTCTGTCACTGTCACAGTCTTCTTCAGTATTGACTGCAAAGGGAAAAAACACAACAAGGATCAGTCTAAACATTAAAATTTGCACCTACCTAGTCAAAATTTGCCTTATCAGCTGCGTTCTCTACCCACCACAACTGGTGGTCTGCAAAAAAGAAATTAAGGTTTCCAAATAAGCAACAGCTTGCTAACTTCATTATCCCTGCATTTTTCTGCAAAGCCTCACACTCGAATCAAACAAAGTTACTCATCACAGCCTGTGAAAGGGAAGAATAAGAGACTTCTCAGAAACTAAGCTGCTGATAGCTTGATGGAAGGAAAACTTTATCAACACTGTATATATACAGATGGAGGAAAAGTTAAAATGTCTGTCAAGGTCACAATGAGCAACAGTTTCATTCCAAATTTTGGTTTGCAGTTTTGTAATTCAAGAGTGTTTTGATGCTCTCGACTTCCAGGTCAGTATTTGTAAAAAGCAGACCACAAAAATAAAAACAGATTTATAAATAATGACTGGAAACCTACAGGAAGTTCACAGGCACAAGTTTTTAATTCTTTGCTGTAAAGTACCTCTCACAAATAAAGCATGGTCTGACAAATCCACCTTTCCAAATAATCCATTTCATGAGTCAGGGGAAGGCCACACATAAAAGGTTGCAGCAGTGGTTTCCCATGGCTCACCAAGGAAATCTCCACAGAATTTCAAGATCTGCAGTAAAATGACTTGACAGCCACCAAAATCTATTGTAAGTTAAAAAACAATAATAGAAAAACCTTTCAGGGCCAGGTCGGACGGGGTTTTGAGCAACCTGGTCTAGTGGAAGGTGTCCCTGCCCATGGCAGAGGGGGTGGACCAGATGAGTTTCAAAGGTCCCTTCCAGCCCAAACCAGTCTGGGATGCTGTAAGGCCAAATATCCCAACTCGCACAGAGCTGCAAGGGCAGCGTTGCGAAGGAAGAAGAAAACACTTAAATGCCTCCAAGAACAAGGATGCCAGGAAGCACAAGGCACAGGCTACGCTCTGCAGAGGAGGGGACAGACCCACCTTGGCCACGGCAGGGCTGCCAGCAGCGTCCTCGGGCACCAGGTGCACCCTGGCCCTCTCGTAGGCCATGTCCATGTCGGACTTGGCACCGCTGGAATTATCTGCAAGCAACACAAAAATCTTGGTGTAAGCACCTCCTTCATTGCAGTTTCTCAGAAACAGCAGATGACACACAAAGTGGAGCTAATTTAGCAAGTGGCTCCCTCATATTCTGATTGATTTCCCAGTTCCTTTTGATTTGGAACTTTAAATCTTCCCATCTGAACTCAGGTCTGCAATATGCCCCAGAATTCCCGTATTCACTCTGGTACAGAGTACAGTCATTATTTTGGGGCAGGCAAAACAGAGTCATTAGGATCTGAGGATTTACAGGAAGAGGCAAATCCACCAAATTTCCCTCTTTGTTTTCAGGAAATTACGCTTATTAACCTTTTCTCCACCAAACAAGGAATTTTTTGTACCCAATAAATTGCAGTTTCCTAGGGAGAATATTATGATCAGCAACTTCAGAAAGTCTCTCCATACAAAGCGTTTTCCCCCAGTGATAAATAATTTCAGACCTTTTCTACAACTTGTCCTAATTGTGGTGCTGAGAGTTACCTAAGGAATTCCCCTATAGTTCTCACTTATTTAATTCATGAATTTGAAGTCACTACAACTTCTATTCCTTACTTCCCAATTTTAATACATCTTAATTCCATTAGCTCCTTGGCTGTGCCATCCACCTTCCAGGAACTTCTCTGAGCTAAGCAATCATGCAAACATAACTGGGAAACTCTTCCTATTTGAATACCTTGAGCAGGATTTCCACACATCAGCCTGAAGATTTACAGATGAATTTAAGAATCACGCAGAAATTGCAATTTCCTTTAACAAATAAACATATAATACTTTCTATCATATATCTATGCCTAATATATCTCCAAAACAGACTATTTAGAAAAGTTTACATTTTCTCCCTTATGCCTTTTCCCTTTTGTCACTACATTTTTCTTACACTTTTGTTTTTAGAAATACAAATTGCTGCTCAGGAATAGGCTGGGCCCTTAGGAAGAGCAATTGTCTTTCCTGACTGGTGAATTTTGACCCCTAATAAATTTGAATTCTGAGTTCCTTCCCCATCTGTCCCTCTCAACAGACACACACTTGATTTTGCTCAGGATTGCCGCAAGCTTTGGGAAGTTGGCTTTTGGAAACACAGAGCTGGCCCTGTATTTACACCCCTGTGATTTATGAGCATGTGACAATATCACCCTACCATGAAAAGCTGTAAATTTAATTTTAAAAACACAATTATTTTATTTCTGAAGGGGATTGACTCCTATCTCCCTCCCAGCTAGGTCAAGGGGAGAATCCCACTGTTCCAAATATCCAGATCTACCTCAGAGTACTCTTTTCCATGTCATCCTGAGGAAATGGCATCAAGTCATGCCAGGGGAGGTTTCGATTAGATATTAGGAAAAATCTTTGCATGGAAAGGGTTGTAAAGCACTGGAACAGGCTGCCCAGGGCAATGGTGGAGTCACCAGCCCTGGAAGTGTTAAAAAACCCCATATGGATGTGGCACTTGGGGACATGGTTTAGTGGTGAACATGGTGGAGTTGATGGTTGGAAAAAACCTGTAAGGTCATCAAGTCCAATCTTAACTATTTTATGAATCTGTGATCTACAAATATGAACAAATCTTTGCACATTTCCAATCCACACCTGCCACTGGGCTCACAATAATGTCATTTAATGATCCATCAGCCTCCAAACAAGAAACCCAACAAGCTGACCCAAAGTTTATCATCATCATAACTTACAAGCCATAAGATAAAAAATAAAAATAAAAACTAAAGGTGTTGATGCTGTTAACTGAATTTCATATACACTGCAGATTAAAGACTCTAAATCAGCTATAAACAAAAAAGCTAGGCTAGTAGAAAGAGCAGCTCCATATGGGCTGATCTGACTCCCTGTCAATCTCCATGCCCCCCAAATCCCAGTGTCAGGGAAACTCCTGAGCCCCAACACACCAATGTATTTTCAATCTAAACACACATTTCCCAGGTTAAGCCCAAATACTCTGATAAGGGTATCCCTGCAGGCATGGAGAGCATCCCCTACCCAGCTCTGCACCTCAAAAACACGGAGAGAGGAGAACGAGGAGGCATTCTAAGAATGAAAGCTTCTGTCTACTAGACTTCTATTCAAGGCAGAAGTCTCCTCTCAGCCTGATGCCCACACAGTGATTAATGAGACTGTCTTGCTGCTCCAACGGGAGCGAGGAAGGATCCGGCAGGACGAGCTTCAACGGGAGCCGCTGAGTCAAAAGCACAGGAGGCGGTGGGGAAGGAGCAGGATGAACACATGCTATCCCACACACTGCTGGGATGGAAGGCACTGCAAAAACAATGGCAACTGCCACAGTCCCTGGCAGCATTCCCGTGCCTCTTTCCTGCCAAGCTCTGCCGGCGGCGGGCGGTCCCACGTGCCCGCACGTGCACTGCACGTCAGGGCTCTGGGGGAGAAGCAGCTTCTCTAAGTCTTGGGGGAAAAAAATACAACCCAAAAAACCAAACAATAAAATACAACTGCTATTCAACCTGAAAAAAGAGAGTTAGGAAGACTTACTTCCAGGAACAACAATGGGGTGAAGTTGTTACCTCCAAAAGACCCCGCTGGTTTTATTTCTGTCTGCTAATTCCTCTGTCCACCAGCCCAGATGCTTCACAGGAATTAATTCCATCTTTCTCCACACAAAGTTAGTGCATTTATAAAGCAGAGTGGCCTGAGCTGGCAGAACCCTACTCCTTCATCTACACAACTGCTGTAAGTTAGATAACTACACAAAACCCAGAAAGACAAATTACACCTCAGCCCCAGGAGCAAGTGAGGCAAAAGTGGTATCCCCCAAAGCAAATTTAGCAGTTTTTGTTAATTCTAACAACAAGCAAATCAAGGATATGTTGAGATAACTGCACTTGTATGACTCAGACAGTTCTCTCCTCTCTGAATAAATAATAAACATAATCAATATTCCACAGAGTGTGAACACAGTGTTCAGTAGAATAGAATCTGAAGCAAGATCTTGATCTTCTCATTACAGACATCAAGACACTTTCTGTGCAAGCTAAACAGTGAGAAGAATTCAGCGCTGTTAACTGAGGCAAATCATAATTACCCAATTAGATATGCTCCTCCTGTCAGTAAAAATTAATTTTGTCTCTCTGCTAAGCTCTGTGTACCCTGACATTACTTTTATGACACATAAGAGGAGAAAGGAAGGACAAACGGACATATCCACTGAGAAGTTTGCAGGGATCCTTCCACATAAAAGCTCCTAAGAACACACAAGGACTCCCTTAGAATTGTCACAGGCAGAGCTCACTAAACTGCCTTATTTACCTGGGGAAGGGGCTGTGTTCAGGGCAGGAATTACTGAATTCAACAGTGGATCAAGTCTGATGGTACATTTTGTAAGGCCTAGTGTAAAATAACCTCACACACATGAAAATCAAGGCCACCCTTGCGTGGGTCAATATTTTCCCTTAATTTGTTTCCCTGGCTTAGAAAGATGATCTACATTCCACTAGCCAAAATCCTACATCTCCATCACATCCATCCCTCTGGACAGTGACATGGAAACTATGAGAAAATCCAAGTGAGACCCTGTACACTTGCCCAGCAGGATCTGAAGAGGAAACAAATCAGCCCTCCAGTGTTAAAAATGAAGAGGCTACCCACTGCTCTCCTCTGTGCACACCAGCAACTTCATGTGACAGCAACAAGTGACACAAACCTTCCCCTGGGGAAAACCCTCAGCACTGAGGGCTCCCTCAGCCTGTGTCCCTCCTTTCTCCTTGTCTCCATACCCTGTAACACCCCACAGGAAACGCTTACCTCCTAAGCCATTTCATAGCCAACATGAGCAATAAAAGCATCTTCTAAAGTACCCAGGGCACCTTTATTCCACTGATTAAACATTCCATGATTTCTCCACTAGCAGGAACTGAGCATGACCTCACAACTCCCTCATGATGGTTCATGTAACCCTCAGCTAACAGAGACGATGCCTGTGTTCTGTGATTCCCACAAGAACTCCAGTTTCTCCACCTTGGAACACAAAGCTGCCCTAAACACCTGGCCCAGAGGAAAATGCCTACAGTGAGGGTGACTGAAGCTCCCCAAAATGATACTGCAGCACCAAACCAGCTCAGCCTCATAAGCATCGCCTCAGAGCATCCAGTGATCAATCACCTTTATTATCCACTCTAAAGAACATTCCTCTAAAAGCAGCAAAGCCATGTAATGTGCTTTTTGGGACAATCAGCCAAGCAAGAAACGTGTGTCATCTTTTATGTGAGAGATGATGGTGTATCATCATAACTCAGTTTGTTGCAGTAATATCAATTAATAAAGCTCTTCATTTGCAGGTCTTGGTAGCCAAATTATGTTCCCCATTGCTAATAATGACAGCAAGGGAATGCTCTCTTGGATAATAGTCCATTTGTTATTAAATAAATGTTTGACAAATGAGTTAGGAAGCAGCACTACTGCAAGACGATTATCCACCCTGAACAGGACGGCAAGATCATTATCTACCATAAACAGGAAAATTATCTCAGCCAGCACTCCAGAAATCATGTGGTTTCCCCCACATGATTAGACAAATTACATATTTCCCACAATTTTGCCAAGCACTACTTACTAGAAGCCTCTGCAGACCCTGCATAAGGAGGTGATGAAAGGCTTCTTCTGAAAACATGCTCAGAGTTTTCTGCACCAGAAATCCTCAGCATATCTGAAATTTTAAAACAGATATTGCAAACACAAGGTACATCCTAATAAAATAAGCTTCACGAACAACAAGAACCTCTAACTATCCACTTATTAAAGCCTGACTCAAGGATTTTGAAACACCATTGTTAAACATTGTTTAAACTTCTATCCTGGATTTAATTAAAATTTTTTTCCTTGTGAAGAAGCAAAATTCAACTCCATCTATTTTCCTGGGTTTACCTTCAGTGCTGACACTTTAGCCTGAAAAGACACATATCCAGCAATTCTTTCACTGGTATCCAGAGTGCTGAGTTTTCCCAACTTCTCTTCTGCATTCAAAATGAGGAGTCAATTTTTTCCCCCTCTCCCTCATCCCTCAATATCACTAACAACACAGTAATACTTCCCCACTGAAGCTAAGGACTATCCATAAACTTCAAACATGAAACTCATCTAAGACAATCCCTAACTAATAAAATAAAAATCCTCTGGATCAATAGCTGTGATATCAACAGTAGATCAAATACAATGAAAGGACACAGGGGAATGGCTTCAAGGTGAAAGAGGGCAGGGTTAGATTGAATACTGGGAAGAAATTCTTCACTACTATGGGCAGTGAGGCCTTGGCACAGGTTGTCCAGAGAAGCTGTGGCTTCCCCATCTCTGGAAGTGTCCAAGGCCAGGTTGGACAGGGTTTGGAGCAACTTGGGATAGCGGAAGGTGTCCATGCCCATGGCAGGGTGTGGAATGAGATGAGTTTTAAAGTCCCTTCCAACCCAACCCAGTCTGAGATTCTATGAATAGCACAACAATTAAAGAAGGTCACAAAGGACAGCAACTCCATGTTTCCACAAAAGCATTACCCATTTCCAGTGCTTCCCCAGATTTTTCAAACTTCTCTCCACGCTCCTCCTCCAAAGCGCTGGACATTTGTCTCTTCCCTGCTTTGCCAGCGCTGCCTCCGGCGGTGACGCTGCTCACGGAGACCAGTGGGATGGCCTGGCTCTGCTGGGAGCAGCAAGGGGAGAAGCACACTTAAACCACCCACCACACGTGTCCCACGCCCTGGAGGCTGCAGAGAGCCCCAGGTACTGCTCCCGTGGTGCTGGTCAATCCCAGATCCCCAAGGGTGCCCTGCCCTGGGACCTGCAGCTCCCTCAGTGCTCAGAGCATCCCCTCAGGGCCTGGGCACTCACAACTGGCCAGGCTGATGCAGCACTCCCTGATCCTCTGCCACCACCAGTGCAGCAGGCAGAGGTGAGCAGGTACCATTAACACACTCAGGGCTGCTGAGGCACAGAGCAGAGCACACACGTCACTCTGGAATGATGCACTTGGGAAGTCTGAGCTTCCCCAATTCCTCAGGCAGCAGCGTAGGCTGAGTTTTATGGGCTGGTTATACAAGTACCCTACTCCTCAAGCACTGTCATTATGAAATTAACATGTAGGATTTGCTTTATGACCTTCTGGGAGAAGGAAAACCTCTCTGTGCCCATCAGGAGAGCCAAGGGCCTGTCCCCCAGACTTACACAGCTGAAGAGCTCCGTGGTCAGCCCCAGGTAGTTGTGCAAGGCCAGGAAGGTCACCCTCTGCAGCCTCACCATGATGATCTACAAACAGGGAATAAAGCAGAAATAGCAATGGATTCAGCATTCTCCCACACTTGTTCTGGCATTTAGATACAATCATGCACCAGAGTACCTGAAAGCCTCTACAAAATACAGACTGTACCCTAAGCTGAAATTCCTTTTTAGCAGCTGATAAATTGAGACAGAGAGAGATTCAAATGATTTACCAATGACTTCACAATCATTTGATAGCACGAGAATCCGAAGTCTCACTCCCAAACATCAGATGCTTTTTGTTTTCTGGAAACATCAATAATAAAAGTGCCTTCAAATAAAAGTATTTGCTTCTGATGTTCCTCTCTCATTAAAAATATTATTCCAGAGTTCGACATACAGAGCCTGTGCCACTGCTCCACAAGCACTCAAACCTAACACTGGGATCAGTGCCACCTTCCTCTGCCCTGCCAGCTAATTCCCACTCCTGAGCCTCTCTTTTGTATCAGCTCTCACTGAGCAAATTAATTTGGTGTTAATGACTGTTCTCCTCAGCCATTAGTGTGAGGAAGTTCATGTGTTGCTCATAAATCATCCAGAGACCAGAACCCTTTGCAAGGACAAAAAGATTTAGAAGTGATAGTAAAACAAAAGGACAGCCCAGAGTGACTCATCGGGTCACCCTTTTGCTCTTACACCTGTGGGACAAGGCACCGCTCCTGGGAATCCTTAATCCCTGATCCCTGCACCACCTCCCACCTGCAGGAGGTAAAGCCTAAATCCAGTGCTCACCTGAGAACTATCTGAGCTCCTGCAAAGCAAGGGGAGGTGAACACAGAATTGACACAAAGCTCAGCCCTTTCCTCAGGTGCTGACAGAGGCTTCTGAAGAGGAAATTCACACATCAGGCTGAGTTTTGTGACCTTTACAAAGCATCAGCCCTCACCAAACAGCTCCCGAGGGTCCAGGAGTCCTGTTTCAGAACATGTGACAGTCTGCTCATGACTCTGAGCTGTTCTGAAGCCCCCCTGGTGCACCCCAAGCTGCAGAGCCCATGCTAGCACCTTCTACTCCTCAGGGACCAACAAACTCACAAGTGCAGGTCAGGCTGATTGAAGAGGGTATCACAGGCAGACACCAAATTAATGGAGTTATATACATATAAATGATTTTTTCCTGTATGTGATCATGCTGGAATTATGAAGTCCTGGGCTCCAACAGCAGAACTACTCCAAATCATGAGAAGCTGTACTGAGCAGTTCCGTACCTCCCAAAGGATGATGAGCTCGCTGGACTTCTAAATATCCTCCTGTAACCTGGAACTGAGAGTGAACCCCCCTTCCACCTCAGTTCTACCTACCTGAACCACTCTCACAAGAGTTTCTGGGTATTTCTGGAACACATCCTGAAAGGCACTGGCTGGAAGTCTCAGTATTGTGGAGGGAGTGGCTGCTCGGGCCGAGACGGTTTTGTAGGGAGCAGGGTGACCCTAAGAGAAAGTTCCAGAGACACAAGGTTAATCCACCAATTACCTGACCCAGTTCTTCCCAAATTCCTGCTTTGCTACGGTCTGTGTCTGACAGACATCATCTGACCACAAAAAAAAGCCTTGCACTTGTGCTCCATGACCACGGGTGGTGTAATGAGGCTGAATTCACACCTGCAAAGAGACAGAGAAATAAGAGCTCCAAGGAGGTGGATCAGGTTAAGGGAAGTGCCAGGCTCTCAGCTCTGACACAGTTTTATTACAGAGCATTTCAAATTCCACCTATTCAAGGCTGCAGAGAAAACAAGGTTTGTTGATTTTGTTATCTGTACTGACAACCAAGCTATTTGCTGCAAAAACAAGCCCAGACTCACACAAGCAGTAAAAAATACAACAAAATTGTGTAGTAATTGCACACATCATGGAGTAAAGACAAAAACCAGGCAGACTTCTTGTATTTCAAGATATATATATGTGTATATATATATATATATAAATCTTTATATAGATATGAAATATTCCACGTGACAAAGCCAAACAGCTTCTCTTTACTTGAGACAAAGTGGGTCTAGACCATCCTGTTCAAAGAACAGATGGAGAACTAACAAGCAAATGAAAAACAAAACTGCAAGTGGGTAGAACACAGAGTTTTGGGGGTTTTTTTAACACTGGAAGGCAACCCTCTGATTACGGATTTTCCCCCTTAAATCAGAAGAGATTTTAACAAAAATCTACAGCCAAACACTTGGATAAAAAGCTTCAGACAGACAATGCCCCTTTTACCCCCTAAATAAATGCTGGAAGAAAACATCTGTAACTCATGAATTAATTTACTAATACATCAAATATTGATTTACCCAGTATTTATAAGATAAAATGAGCCCTTTTGCAGCACAGAGGAGAAGTGAAGGCAGAAGTGGAGTTTAAGTCACCTCCCAGCTCCAGAAGCTTTCCCCCTCCTGAGCAACAGAAGGCAAATTTTTCCCAACACTGACACACAGATGTTGAATGCTGATTACAAACCAAACTACCTGCAAGGCTTGCAGAGCATCAGACAACTCCACACAAGCACTTTGAAGGAATTCCTGCCTAAAGGACCCAGCAAAACCAAACAAGAGATTTTCTGAATCACTCTAATCACTCTGGAAAATAAAGCTGCAGCTCTGTCTGCCTGCTGGTCTGGGAGGCACCATGAAGCAGATTCTAAAATTAAATTAAATTAATTGGAACCAATTTCTTAATTACACCAACTTCAGCTGACCTTTTTAGAAAATCTGGGGATGATATTAATAGCCTCGATTTTCAAGTTCCTGAGGGATTTGAAATTTTAAACATCTCTCTGACCTACAGTGCAAAGCTGCCAGTGTCCTCAGTTTTCCCAAGTTTCTTTTAATTAAGTAAAGAAATTAACAAATAACATTTCTGTGCTTCAGAATAAATGCAACAATTCTCTTTCACAGGCCAGTTTAAAGACAGAATTAATTTGGACTTCTTATATTTAAATGTAAAAGAAAATGTATATAGTCTGCTTTTAAGCAGAAACATCACTGTATTTGCCATCAGCTGTATTTCCTACCGATCTCTACAGCAAATACGTAGTAAAAACTTAAGGAAATTATTAAATCTTTAGTTGCTGGACAAGGATAAGCACTGAGTTTAATGGTGTCTCATAAGAGTGATTCCAAAGAGCAAAATAAACCCTGTGTATCACAGAACTCTGGCCTCCAGTCTGCCCAGTAAAGTGTTGGTGAGAGGAGAGGCGAGAGCTGACAGCCTCAGAAAAACAGCTTCAGGATAATAACAGGTAATGAA
Source organism: Atrichornis clamosus (assembly GCA_013400975.1). Taxonomy (NCBI): domain Eukaryota; kingdom Metazoa; phylum Chordata; class Aves; order Passeriformes; family Menuridae; genus Atrichornis; species Atrichornis clamosus. Next base: position 131,484 of record WBMZ01003864.1, read on the forward strand.
GCAGCAGCCTTTTTCCCCAAAGAACAGCCCATTCCTCCCAGTTTTCAGCATATAATTTTGCCTTTATGAAATGCCTGTATGAGAGCAGCTCTTGTGAAAGGGCCAACACCATGGCTAATGGGGCTGGAACATGGTAAGAGCTGTCAGAGGAGCGTGAGGGGGAAATGTTCCATAATTGTCAGTTCTCTCAGATCTAATGTCATCAGCAGCACAGGGAGAATACCACGTTTAAATTATACTATTTTACAATCACACACTGAGATGACAAGAACAGTTAAGTTATAATCAGTTATGAAACAGGTTTTTTCCAACAGAGAATTTTTTGTTCTCGGGGCAGGTAATTATTTACTTCTGTCTTGTTCCAAGAGCTCTGAGACATCACCTCCAAGCAGCAGCTGAATCCAGGTGACAGCCAATGACCAAATCCAACCCACTTTGGTTAAGAAACCTGCTACAAGAGACACAGATGCTTTACATTCTCCCACCTATAATGGTAACTCGTTTTTGTACCCCAAAATCTGGCATGTTCTCCCTGTTTCCATTGCCTGGATTTTGTCTTCTTCTGCTCCTACTCCTCTCATCCTCTGCTCTGCATCAACACCCAAACCTCTTGCAGCCATCAATCACTTCTTTATAACCTCATCTATCTTGTCGGCCCTGCAGGCTCACCTTTATCCAAGTGTTTTTTCAGCTTCTTTTAATCCTGACTTTCATTTTTCCCCTCCTCAGTCACTGCCAATGGATCAATATTCCTCACAGCCTCTTCTTTTCCATTCCAACTATGCCACTTGGCCCCAGTTTTCCTAATACCATCTCCATAAGGAGGAGAAAAGAAGAGTCAGCCCCAAAGCTGCAGCAATCAGCATCACATGGCCCATCTCTGCTGGACCATTTCCCCCTGGATGAACATTGACTGTTCAGGGAAAAGCTCCGGCTGCACACACGAGCTCTCAGCTGGAAACACATCACACATCAACAAGGCTCAGCTCAGAGACTTCTTCAGTACTTGAGGTAGCATCAATTCAGAGCCATTAACTACACCTCAAAACTGTTCCAGAATACCAGGAAAGGGCCTGCATCTACTTGCATTCAAAAGCTTCCAGTTTCTCCTCAGAGTTTGGAGAAAGCAGCATCGATCTGTTCTCGGAATAAGTGAAGTCTCATGTCACAGCTGCTACCTTTGTATTCAGCAGAACTAAAGGGACTTTTCCATTTAGAAACTGGAAGATTAAGTTAGAAAAGTACCTCTGGTGTGACCTTTCTTTTAGATCCAACAAGACCTCACCACTTCTTGCAGCAACCTCAACTTTCTCACACAACTCCCAACTACGTGAGGGACCAGCCTGACATCATGTGCTACAAAAATCAGTCAAAAGAATCACAAATCCAGCTCAGACATCTGAAATCCTCTCTGAATTCACCCTTTCTTTGTGTCAGAGCCATGTGCTTGGTGGTACAGTGAAATTTCAATCAGGTTATAGTATCTGCAGAATGTTCTAAGACTCACTCACTGATTTGGGATGACACTGAGGGGTCTCCTTTATTTTGATCCAACTTCCTCTCTCCTTGCCTATTTTCATGCTACTCCTAGACCTAAAGTCTGCAAGGAACATAACGAAGAGGAAAACCAGAAAAAAACAAGCAGTTCACAAAGCTGTGAAACGAGGAACAAAAGAGTTGTAAAAATAAATGAGAACAAGTTTAGCAAAAAATATTTCAAGGGTTTTTCATTACATATTCTTCTGCAGTCTGCTAACTCTGTTCAATACACTTTTAATCATTTTTATTTTTTAATTTACCATTGTTATAACTAATGAGAAAGAGAAAAAAGTTACAGAGAGAATTAAAAGCCAAAAAACCCCAACAAAACACAAAATGAATGGCAACCACTCTTTAAAAAAATAAAGCCAACGATACAAGAAGGATTTCATTTCTTATATTCCTTTTGAATAAGCAAGATCATGACTGATATTCCTGTTCCTATATGATGGTCCTGCTCTTTAGAATACTGTCATGAAGCAAATTTAGTCAGGGAAGTACCAAGGGCAAAGGCACTAATATGAATTTACAAAGATATGAATATGAATTTGACAGCAACAACTGACTTGTACAGTCCAAATTCTTCACATGCCATTACTTTCTACAGAAGAAACTGTGACCAAGCTTAAGAAATGTTATCACTGTCAATAGGTTTTATGGGAACTATAGACAGAGATAATATAGATATATAGATAATACAGATATCTAGATGTATGTTTGCTTTTAAAAGTGGCAAAGAACACTTTAGAAAACCCTTTACAAAAGAGCTGTAAAAATAAATGAGAACAAGTTTAGCAAAAAATATTTCAAGGGTTTTTCATTATACATTCTTCTGCAAGCTGCTAATTCTGTTCAACACACTTTCAATCAATTTTATTTTTAATTTAACTACTCACACATAGAGCAGTGAGACCTTTTGATGAACAGAGACAGCCAAGCATCAGAGAAACAGGATACAAGGTCAAACACCAACAACTTATTGATTAGATTATCTTCATCCTCTCAAATACCAAAATCCTTCAAGAAAGTTCAGTGCTTGGATATTATCAAATCTGATCAGTTCAACACCTTCTATTTAAGCATTCCTAAATGCACGCACTGTGATGATTTCAGCAAAACCATCAGTGTAATTCCAATTAAAACAAAATCCACCAATTTGTGCACTCAATAGGACAGCATTCAGCTCATCCTGGCCCCTGCCAAGAGCACAGCCCTCAGCTGGTCACCAGAACAATGATGTTACAAGAAAAAATAAATCCATCAACTGCTTTCACAGCTGCCAGATTTATATTCATTAGACTAAATAAAAATAAATTCAGTAAGCAACCAATAAAACATGTAAAAGGCTGGACTGCTGGGTCCTGCCTGAGTTGTGACATGAACAAATCAAACCACATCTCAGTTTTCCAGGCATAAAGGGATAATTCAAATCCTCCTGCTAACCAGAAGCCGCCCGTGTTACACTGTCAGGCACACGTTTCACAACCAACTTCCACACCACAGAGCTCAGCTGACACCTGTGAAGGCCTGGGAGGAGCAGAAGAATTAATCAAAGAACCATTTTGCATTCTGATTCTTCCCTAGGAATGTTCAACTCTGTGAGATCCAGCAGCACTGCAGGAAGCTGCACCTTCCAGGACTCACCGTGATGACATCCAGGATGCTGAGAAGGCTGTGGACGCTGTCTCCTGCCAGCACCTCCTTCACCACCACTTCTGTTCCATCCTGCAAGCACAGACACAGGATTACTGCAGGCTCACAGCTGCATTCTGGCAAATCTGGAGCATTTCAGAAAGGCTGGATGCTTGTTTTCTCCCTGCTCTGATGGAAATGTACTAATTGCAATCACAGAGTTTCAAATCACCATTCTGAAAGTGATAAATTAAAAGAAACTCAGAGCCAGTTTTGTCCAGGGGAGCTGTGACCTGCTTGGCTTTGCTATGGAACCACCAACAAAACAAAGTTTCCTTCACTCTGAGGCAGAAGGAGCTCCCTTTTTTGATGAGTTGCATGTTTTTCTTGTACAAAACAAGAACAGCAAAATGTAAAAATACAGAGAAATCAGCAAATTTGATATAATTTCCAAACACAAGCCCACTAAATTTTCAGCCACTGGAAAACTGTTCACATCCTAAAATTAAAAGTTCAGTCAGGAAGAAGGTAAAAATTAAAAATCTAACTTGGCAGAAGGGACCACAAGGACTGGCATTCAACATTTGAAGATTCACCCATAACAAAAATCATCACTTGTTTTCCCTGTCTACCCAAAAGTGACTCTGACTCTTCCACCTCCCAGCCAAACCCCCTGACCCCTGTGAATATTCTGAGGTGAGCTTGGTCTCTCCAGCTCTCTGTGCCCAACTACTTTTATAACCATTCCACAGGCCAATGTTTCCCAGCCCACCTTGCACCCTGCCCTCCCTCAATAACAATGCAATTTGTGTGTGAGGATATTTCCAGATGCCTCATCAGCATTTTGTTCTGTTCTCTCACTTAGACACGAGGGACCAGAGCTACAAACCTTGATCTTTACAAATACCACGACCCCGAAGAGCTGGGAGTAATCCCTCCTAAACCACTGTGATTCACATGTCTAAGTTTAATCAATGCTTAATGATTCATGCCAGCCTATATGCTGTGCCAACAGATTTCTCTCAGGAAGTGCAGAGCAGTGGATTCTTACACTTTCTTGGATGCAAACTTCCAGCTTGCCATCCTGCACCACGTAGATGCTGTTGTCCAGCTGCCCCGGACGGAAGATGTACTCGCCCTCGTGCAGCTGCACAAAGAACATGTGCTTGCACAGCTCCAGGAACAGGGGCTTCTCAAAGTGTCCAAGGACCCTGCAGCAAAGAAAATGCAAAGGGGAAACCTGAAATCACCACTGGCCTTGGAAAATCTTCCCTGAATTAGCGAAGCCCCAAGCACAAAGAGTGGAGGATTCCCAGAGGAGCTGCTGCAGAGCAGAAGGAGCCTCAAAGAGCTCCCCCAAATAGAGGTGCAAGAGCACCATGAAACTCAGAACTGTAAAGACTGGGGCTCCTCTGGAGGAACAGCAGGAAGAGACTCCTGCTGAGAAGGAGACTCCGAAGGAAGTGCACCCAGCCTTCCTCCAGCAAACACCAGCATGGCCTCTGGAGGGAAGAAATATAAAAACCTGCAGGATTCGCACACTGCATGAGGAAAGTTACCCCATGGAAGTTTCCCTTTTAGTGCAGCTGCCCTGCCCATGGAAGCAGGACACAGGAGAAACACTGAAACCAGAGGGGAAAGCTCCTGTCAGCTTCATGCACTTGTAAGTTTGGAATACTCCATCTCCTGCAGGTAACGTGCATCTGGACTCCAGTCAGTCACTACCAGGCAGAGAGAAATAAGGTTCTTACACCTGATCACTCTGCACAGAGCTCCTTTAGCTCACATTTATCAGGATCAATCCATCAAATTCCACTGCAACATCAATTAGTCATAGGAGATTATCATTCCACAGTAGCAAGTTCAGATGACTTGAATAGCATTTCTGAGAATGTATGACCTTCAGGACTAAATCATATCACAACTGGGAGAAAAAATGAACATCCAACGCAAAACCAAAATTACAGATTGGTAAGATCTTATCTCCTTTGCTGTGTCAGCAAATTTAACCCCTTGCTGAAGAGGCACAAAGACCATCCCTTCTTAGTCTGCCAAAGAGCTGTGAGGATTAAGTTTGCTTTGATTTATTTGCAACCTTTTCAGACAGAGAAGTAAAAGATTCTGCAGCTCAGAAGCTGTCAATATGGTATCTAATTAACATTTACCCATCATGATGCTTTTCTGTATCAAATTGTCTGATGCAGCCCAAAGAGATGCTTTAAAATGCATGAAATCTGTTCATGTTAGCACACCTTCATTATCACTATTCCCAAATTTAGGCAACTAACCTACGACTTCTTTCCCCCTCCCCTCTTTCTTTTTAAACAAAACTCAACTATTTTCTTAATGTTTCTGGAAAATTCAAAGTCATTTATTCTGTCCTCATGCTCAGATGAATTTCAGTCAACTCCCTCAAGTTTCTGGCCACGTAATCATAAAATCTGAGATGTGACATAAACTGACAAATATTTAGATCAGTTGAACATCCATCAAAACCAAACTCCAAACTTCTCTTTCATTTAACATTACCTGACATTTTTAAGCATGTACAGGACTTCTGATGGCAAATGGGAATTCTTCACATCAAATTCAGTCAGATCTGCCTCTAGCAGAGAGGGAGGAGGTTCTTTCCTCTGCAGAGTTGGACATTCCTTCTTAATACGCAGAATCCTACAAAGGAAAATGTGAGTTCAGTCTCATCTGTCTTATAAGATATATATTAAGCTATAAAAATATGATATATTAATATATAGTATATAAGGCATTAATATATAAAATATAATATTATAGATATACTATATATAATATATAGTAAATACTAAGTGAGTATACGGTAGATATTCAACCTTCAGCATCCCAAGTCACACATTATCAATTAACTAAAACATTCCACCCTCCTGCCTTTCTTCACCAAAACCATACTAGTTCAGCAAACTTCCCAGCTGATCCATAGCTGACAGGACTGGGAAAAACCAACAGCTACAGAAAAGGGCTCTGCTAGGGATAAGCTCCACACCACAAACAAAAAACCCAAAACCAGCCTCCACAAGATGAATTTTCCCCTTCCCAAAATCCCAAGTACCTTTTAGCCAAAGATAAAACTTTTGCCCGTTTCCGCATCCTTTGGCGAGGCACAGTGTTCCCAACCAGAGAGTTTGGGAGGGTTGTAACCTAGGAGGAGATAATGAAAACAGGAACAGTTACAAAACCCCAAAACAAACAACAAAACCTCCCCCACAATCCACTAATTCCAACCCTGGAGAGGCTCCAACATATTTTCCAGCCATTAGAATGTGAGCAGAGTGAAGAGTTCATGTAAGACCTTAGAGGATAGAACAATATCTACTCCAGGATCATTTCTATAAAGCAAGGAGAGTATATTTTGATTTTACTACATGGCATTTACTACAGTGGTGATGGATGGTGGAGGGGAAAAGCCCTCAGCTGTGATTCTCACTCAGGAACACTCAATATCAGGAAGACGAGTAAGGCTCTGATCTCTGCTCTCTGTGACAGGGACAGGACCCAGGAACGGCTGGAGCTGTGCCAGGGAGGGTCAGGCTGGAGATCAGGGAAAGGTTCTTCCCCCAGAGGGTGCTGGGCACTGACCAGGCTCCCCAGGGAATGGGCACGGCCCCAAGGCTGCCAGAGCTCCAGGAGCCTTTGGACAGCGCTCCCAGGGATGCACAGGGTGGGGTTGTTGGGGTGTCTGTGCAGGGCTGGGAGCTGCACTGGATGATCCCTGTGGGTCCCTTCCAACTCCGGATATTCTGTGATTCTGCCTGGCTGTGACAGTGACACACCAATGCTTTTCCCAGTTCCCAGGTGCCACCCGCTGGAGAAACACCAGAACTGCTACACCAAAAAAATCCCTCATGAGTTACTTTCCAAACATTCCTAGTTCTCCACTAGTTACCCAAAGGGTTGAATCTCTGTAGGAAGTTTGTGTCACAAAATAAATCTTTAATTAGTTTGGAGGCTTTTACTTTTTTTGAAAGTAAAATTTTGGTATGTTATCAAAAACCCATGAAGTGCAACCCACAGCNCCTGGCTGTGACAGTGACACACCAATGCTTTTCCCAGTTCCCAGGTGCCACCCGCTGGAGAAACACCAGAACTGCTACACCAAAAAAATCCCTCATGAGTTACTTTCCAAACATTCCTAGTTCTCCACTAGTTACCCAAAGGGTTGAATCTCTGTAGGAAGTTTGTGTCACAAAATAAATCTTTAATTAGTTTGGAGGCTTTTACTTTTTTTGAAAGTAAAATTTTGGTATGTTATCAAAAACCCATGAAGTGCAACCCACAGCAGTTAGGGTTTAACATTCTGTGGCTTATTCAGGAAGAAAAGGAAAAAGTAAGGTCTAAAATCCCAAGCTGAAAACTACCTGGAATGAATTTCCATTTGGAATTCTAAGCATTCTTTAGCTATGTGAGTTACATATAAACAGCTGTGTTGAAGAATATTAAAATTATGAAGTTGCACCCACACGATTCCCTTTCATTGAGGGCTCTTTTGGCCAAGTTTTATGTAAAGACTGACCTGCAAAGCAAGGTTCAGGGAGTAACCACCTCCTCCACAACGAAACAGTTCCAGAACAAAATATTAAACCCACCAATGTCTAATTTAGTCCAAGTGCTTGAATTCACCTCAACAGAGTGTGGGAGGCAGAGGCTGGGGCAGCACACAGGAGGAAGTGCTCCTCAACACAGAGTGACTAACCATGGTTCCTTCCCTGTACCTGATTTTCCCACAGATGTTGGTTTCCAGTGAGTGCACACCTGGACTTGGCAGGAGAGGGCACAGCCAGGACTCCCCTCAGCCACACTCTGCCTTTGGTCTCCCCAAAATTGGCCAATCCAATTCCATCCTCACAGCTCCCCAGGGTGGGGGAGTCCCCTGATCCCACACCCCAGTTCGGACTCTCCAAGGCAGGGACAATGTACCACAGTCAGAATTAATCAGCCTTTGTCCTTCTCCAACCATCTGTACCCAACATTCTGCACTCAACAGATGATTCCAAATAAAAACAAACATTGGGAGCTCTGGAAAGGGTCAGAGACCCCACCTGAGGAAGAGGCAGCTTCCCAAAGCCAGGGATTATGAGGAGCATCACACAACACATATATATGTGTGTATCATATATTGACAGACATGGGGAAATGGCTTCCCAGTGCCA